>JAOWBP010061906.1:0-15777 GCA_028571105.1 Tragopan temminckii
TGTGGATTTCCTTTTTTTTTTTTTTTTTTTTTTTTTTTTTTTTTTGTCATTGCAGTTACTAAGAGCTCAAGTCCAGGTGCTTGAGTAGATTGAGTAGATGCTTTAATGTTTTCAAAAGATTTCTTACGGCACTGTGAGATAACATAATGCCACGAACTTTTCAACAAATGTCTTTTTAAAATGAGAATCAAGCTCTCTGTGAAACGCAGATAGTCATCCATTCACAGGCCGCAGTCTTTTGCTGTGCAAACATCAGAGCAGAGTAAACACAGAAGCTTAAGAACTACCCTTCAGTTTGGCCAGGTGTGTACATATCTCTGTATGCGTGTCCAGTAAATAAATAACTCAACACTCTTGATCTTTGTGACAGGAAGTGTTTGATGTAGGCTTTTAGAAGGCCATATCATTTTTTTTTAATGTCAAAATCAGGAAAATTAAGTATTGGCAGGTATTTCCAGTATTAAGCTACTTGGAAATTATTTATGCTACTGCATGATAAAGGGTATTTAATGCTACTACATGATAAAGTAGTTGAGAGGGTAACCTTGATAAAGAGGAATTTGACTGTTTGAAGTTGCACACGAGACAATTGGCGAGCAATTTCTCCGATTTCCATCAATTATTACCTATTTAAGGAAGGAAAGTTGCATTTAAGGCTGCATTGTTTAATGATGCTACCTTTAAAAATTGTTTGTAAGTGAACCATTTGTGTATTCTATCTTTTACATCTATGATTGATAATGTGGCTTTTGTCAGGTTGTGGCAATAGCATATTATTATGCACTATCTGTGTTACATTCTGAGGTCACGTTGGTAGTACATGACTTGAAGGACGGACAGCAGGCTGCCAGATCAAATCACAACAGGTCCAAAAAATAAATGCATGTAGGCATCATTCTACATGACATTCATGGATCTAGTGAGTGTTGGCACATGTTAGTTTCCCTTGTTGCCTCCAGTGCGGTCAGAGAAAAAAACCTACCAGGAGTATCGCTTACGGAAACAGTAATTTTAACAGTATGAATATTCTGAATTAAGGAATTATTAGAAATATACATGTGCATCACTGGGAGTAGGGCATTTCTTTCAAGGAGAATACCACCTCCAAACTGACAATCAAGTCAGATGCCCTCTTGCTGTCTGAAAACCAGACATCTCACATATTTTTCCGCATTTCTCCAGCCTTTAAAAAGCTGTTCCCTCCCATGTCCTGCTGCTGAGATGCTATAATCGTCACAAAGATGCTGCAGACATCTGGGGGGGTAACATCCTAAACTACTGTATCTAAACCAGTCAGAACCTATAATCTCTCAGGACCCTATGCCTCTTTGAACACCTTGGATTGTAGTCATCAGTTTCTCTATGATTGTAATCCCACCCCCTTACACTCCAGGCCCATTCTGTCCCATTGCAGCCTGCCAAGATGGCTGACCCGTCTGCCAAGCATTGCTGAAGCCATAACCGTAGCTACGCTCTGCTGAGTTCATCAACACATTCTACACATGACATTGCATAACCGTCCATTCATTTGGGCTGAATTCAAGCCGGCGGTCTACCAGTTAAAAGCTCTTTTTTCCTGTTAACAAGCATAACCTTTAGAAAATTAAGAATAAAACAGAGGAAGTACTAGTGACCTTAATTATAGTTCTTTTCCCCCCTACACATATCCATAATGAAATAATAATAAAAAACTCTGTCTGTATAAATCTTACTGAATTTAGTTATTTGCACTTTCCTAGTGACTCACTGAATCTCTTCTTCTAACAGACCGATAAATTATTATATTTCCCTCACCTCGTTTCTATTCTGAATACTGAAGAATAATTATAAAATAGGTGTCCTGCTGTGAAAAATCCAATTTTGGATAATTGCAGGGGAAAAAAATATACTGTATTAATTGATCTTTATAAGTGTTCATCAAAGTAGCAAATCTGATGAGATCACAGATATTATTGCCAGTGGTGATACTTCAGAAAACTATTGATCACATCAGAACATAGCAAATCAAGTGATTTTCACTTTTCTATTTCTCAAAATATAAAACAGTATATAGCAATTTATGTTAAAAACAGCATTTTTTTTTACTACAGTGCTTTTAGAAACAAAAGGCTTGAGATTTGGTTCAGTTGTATTATGGTCTGATTTATACTGGGATGTAATGAGTAGTAAGGAAACAAACCTATTCATAACTAATAATTTCTTTCTCTTTTGTTGTCTGTTGTGTTATAGTTTTAGACTGTGAACTTTTCAGAACAAATATTTTCTTGTATTGTAGAAGTGTTCAGGAGTTAAAAAAGGGGCCTCTAATGTTGGCAGATTTGAAGCATCTCTTCAGATAATTACCATCAGTAGTATGTACTGAAGTTTGCATATAGACTACAGCATCTGACTTCAGTGACCAGTGGAAGAACTTCGATCTTGTTACCACAGACAATCAATTTTGCAGGGAGAGTCTGAAAAACAAATATAGAAGGCCTGTCTCAAGAACAAAAACAGTCTCTATGGTAAAGAACACATCAACCTCTACGTTTTAAGTATAGTTATGCAAGTTATGATGACCTAATTAAGCAAAGTCTCACAGGAAATGCCAAGTAATTCTCAAATTAGCATTTTTGCAGAGAGTATAATTACAGCACTTTCCATCCAAATCCCTTTTAAGTGATTTAAAGGTTATGGTTTGGCCTTCAGAAATAAGAGCAGGAGGAGACAGAGGATGCTGTACCTCTTGCACAGGAGCCAGACAGTTTACAGGTGGAGTACCAATCAACCAAGAGGACCAGAGACATCCAGGTTCTATATAGCCTGAACTTATCTATAGCATTGTAGAGGACCTGCTTCAGTCATACGTAGTCCTGGACTGCAGGACTAGGCATCCACTGCCCTATTATGGTGAGAGGCTCTTGTTTGTATTGCGTAGTGACTTAAACATACCTCAGAAAAAACTGCTCTCCCCAGAATGAGACCTTATGTCCTAGTGAAGTTTTGCACAACATTCTCGCCCTGAAGGAACATATCTGGCACCATGAAAAGGCTTCCTGTGGAGATTATTTATTGATATAACAGAATTCTATCCTAAGTAATTAGGTTCAAGGAAAAGCTTTCAAACCTGTATGTCTGCTGCCCGAGTCCCTTTATACATATAAACCAAGTAAGCACATCTAAGGTCATACTGGAGTACATGGAAAGCTGCAAAAGACTAAGATGCAACAATTCTCAGAGAATTTAGTGCTACGTTGAACTAAAAATGTGCTAGAATATAGTATACTTTAGTTCACCTAATACTGTTTTAATTCAATATTCTAGTATATATTAATTCCGTATAATAGTAAAGAACTTTTTTATTATTAGTAATAGAAAACAAAATAGATGTTCTTGGGTTACTTGAAAATGCGTTGTGGCACTCTTGCCACAAAACACCAGGATGGCTGATATGTTATGATATAGGCCTGTTTTGACAAATAAAAAAAAATATTACATTAATAATTCTGAGGATATAGATTATACTGAAGTGAGGCAAAAGCATGTTGAATTATGGAACTTAGATTTCTGGCAGGTTACTGTGTTATACATATTGACTGAAATTCAGAAATGTTCCCTGAAGGATCACCAGCCTACTGTAAGGAATCCCGGTACTTTCAGCACCTCCGGAACTCATCCTCTCCCTCAATTCCAACCTTTTCCAGTATCCCCATCTCTTCTGTTTCACATGGGCCAAAATCAGTGGAACTGGCTAGATTGAATAGGCAGGAGCACAGCTTGAAACTGAAATATAAGAATATATATCCACACCTTTTTTCTCACTATCCAAGGTACATTCTGCAATCCTTCTTGAGCTTGAGATTTCATTCCAGTCTGATAAGACACAAGGTCTCTTAGCCTTTTTGGGAAACACTGCATTTGCACCATCCTGCAAGATGACATTTTTAGACACTGCTTGAGCCACAATCCTGAAACAGTGCCCTGCTGCCAATATGTATACCTCACTAGGCTATGGGGGAAAGCATGTGGCTGTCACCTCTCTAAAAATGCTGTGGCAGAACCAGGCCACCCTTCTCTTCTCATTTTCAGGGCATGCCATGCTGTCACATCACTTACTGGAGACCTTCCAGGAGGAAGGACATATTACACAAGAACTCCACAAGAAATTCTAGTGTTAGAAAAACAATGAGCATGTCTGCAACCAAACCGAAGCCCGACTCACCCCCTGCAGTAAATTACATTTGTTCAACTTAGGGAAGGCTGAAGGGCGAACCCCATTGTAGCCTGCAGCTTTCTCACAAGGGGAACAGAGGGACTGAGCTGATCTCTGCTCTCTGATGGCAGCAACAGTACTCGAGGGAATGGCATGGAGCTGTGTCAGGGGAGGTTCAGGTGAATTTTAGGGAAAGGTTCTTCACCAGAGGGTGGTCAGGCACTGGAACAGGCTGCCCATGGCAGTGGTCATGGCACCAAACCTGTCAGAGTTCAAGGAGCATTTGGGCAACACTCTCAGACATAGGGTTTGAATTTTGAGTTGTCAAGAATTTGGACTCAATGATCCTTGTGGGTCTTTCCCAACTTGGGATATTCTGTGGTTCTGTGAAGTGCTATTCAAGCAGAGCAGCTTCCACCTTCACATATATCACACATAATCACAGTCCTTGGATTTTCAGAAGCTATTTCCCTAAGCTGCTGTCTAACTCTTACTTCAACAATGCCACTCAACTTGAATCACAGCTGTATGAACCAAAAACCGCCTAATAACTAACACAGAGCAGCAAAAGCCTGTCAGTTTTAAGAAGGCAGTAGCAGAACCTGCAAATCACCATGAGAAAACACACAGGTTCTTCTACAAAGAAAGCTTATCTTTACTTGGTTAAAAAAACACTTACTGGATCTGCTTTCCAGACCAGTTCTTAGGTATTCAGAAATATCATAGGAATGTATCTTCTGGTTGCTTGAACTAGAAACAGAAAAGCATAACTCCATGTTTATTTGCTGAGTAGATAATCCAACCCTAACTTCTTCTCACCCTCAAATTCTATTCTTTTTGAGAACAAGCAGCCAAGCCACCTTGTAGGATCGAGAATTAGTGCCTCCCTTTCCAAACTCCATTGGCCTGGCTCCTTTAGACTTGTGCTGTAGAATGTACTTATGCAGATAAAAAAAGCAGGACTCTGTTGTCCATATCTCTATTGTTAGATAATGCCTTTAACAATGGAGGCTTGCTAAATCCTGACAAGCATTCTTAGTCTTCAGAAAAGAATGGAAACTGTTCTTTCTGCTTGGAGTCAATGGTTCAGACAGGTGCATAATCTGATTGTACTGAATACAGTGAACAGATTTAAAAAAAGGAGTCCTTGGCCAGTCTCCAAAGCTAACATCAGAACAGAGTCAAGAATTTAAGTATCAGAAAGATGTGCCTGGCAGGATTGGAGGCAAGAGATGTATCTCTTATAGCCATATGTGATGTGTTGAAGGGTTTGGAGGCGAGACGATGCTTGCTTTGGTAAACTAAAGCAATTCCTCAATGTCTGATCAGAGTCTCTCAGGCTTAACTTTGATACAGAGGCTACAGCCTCATTTAGCTGAGCTCAGTGTTGTTAGCATCAAATATTGTCATATACCCAATAAAAATATATCAAATATATCACTTTTAGCCTGTTCAGTTTTTTTTTTTTTTCCCTTTGCATGGAGACATGGACAGCCAAGACCTGGTTCCCTACTTGTTTCAGAAATTCCAATATAGTCTGGAGGTCACAGTAGGAAAATCCTCCACCTTCGGAGGGTTTTTATAGATCATAGGAAACAGTGGAGAAGACTGACATTTGTGAGACTCAGGTGTGTTTCTTATCAGGGTACCTTCAGTCCAAGCACTGTGATATATTAACAGATGTCAGATCTTTACATATGTTGGGTAGTGGAGAGCTGTCCCAGGATATGAATTTTCTGGGTAGGTAAGAAGCAGAGATGCAGCAGTGTGCTATAGGGGGTACAGGCAAGATCAATTCGGGTGCCGCTTGAGTAACACTATAATGCTAAAACAAGAGTGTTCCAAATTGGGGTGCTCTCACCCAGCCAGAGGGAGGAATCTAACATGAACATAGGTGTAGATGTCTGTAATAAATAGTTATTGGAAATTAACAGTTCCATGGTTTGGGCTTAAATGTTAGGCATAGCTCTTCTAAGTACCCTTTCTTCCTTATACCTCTAGTTTTATCTCCTGTGAAAGAGAAGAAAACTGTACATTAAAAACCTCAGCATTACCTTATACATCTCTGCAGAGATGGAAAATTTGTGAATTGTGACTGTAACTGATTTGATATACGGTGATTTTTGTGTTCTTCTGCCTTTCTCTTTTATCAGAAGATTACAGAATGCAGGCTTACCTTCTCAAAGAGTCCCCTCAAACATCGTTTGAGAACAAATCCTGACTTGTCTCTTCTTTTTCAGCAACTCCCTATTTTCACCCCTGGTTTTCAAAGATACTGAAATCCTTGTGATTCTCCTGCTCAAAAGCAACTCCATGCCAAGTAATTCTCATTCTCAGCAGTGCTTGCTTACTTACCAGATGATTCATAACTTCCAAAAACTTCATGCTACTCTTTGTTCCTTCCTCTCATCTCGGCTCTGTGTAGTGATGCATGTGTTCTGGCATCTGTAAAAACACCGTATCTGCCGAGCACAGCTAGAGTCTCCTAGAAATTCAAAAGAAGAAAATGTGTGCAGACATTCTTCCCTGGACACAGAATTTCTTTGACATGAAAAACAAATAAGCCTCACTTACAGAAGATAAAGAAATCAGAGAAAAGTAGACATACTAGCAAAGATAGAAGCAGAAAAATAATTGCACTGTATTTTGCAGAAGCCATTCTGAAGATGCAGAAGGTTTGTTGTAGTTCTTTGTTAACAGAGTTCCCCAGCATCTGACTTCTGTCAGGATTTGATCCTGGAATCTGGGATGTGGCCTCTGGGAAGAAATTTAGAAACTATACAGACAGGTTTACAGCAATTTTATTTCTATTGAATCAGACAGACCTGGAGCAAAGCATCTCTGCCTGCTTTGTCTTTATGTGAACAACTGCATAAAAATGCACCTTGATCACTGAGTCTAGTGATAAATGTGCTCATGGGTATTTTGGTAGGATTTGGGGGGAGAATATCCTTCATACTAGCTGCTGTATAAGTATTTCCCTAGTGAATGTGAGAGAATTTGAGGTTAAATAGATGAAGGTAATTAAGGAAAGGATAGTTCTCAGGGAAAAGAAAAAAAAAAAAAAGGAAAGAGAAAGAGGTGTAAGGTAAATCAGTCTTCAGTCCCTTGGACTTCATGAAGATTATTTTTATCCTATGGCCCTTTGCAAACCTGAAGATGTAAGATCTTTGAACTGAATCAGTAAGAATTTCCAACAATTACCAGGAAGTACAGTAGCTTCAGCTAGTGAGTCAGTTAGGGTAAATTACTACAGACGTCAGTGAATTTTTAGATAACACTCTCCTAGCGCCAGTATTTTTTCCAAGGCCATCCAGTCTGACATCCCAGTGCAATACTTTTACTGTGAAGTCTTATTTTTATTTTAACTGTAATATTTTTTCTTACACTATTTTCCAGGCCCTGATTATATCAAGCAAAAATTTCAAGAAGGAATGGAAGTAAAAGAAAAATCCGAAGACAAAAGTCAGGAAAAACCTCCTTCCCCAAAAGAGTCACCTCACTTTTATCGAAAAGGTACTACACCACCTCGAACCCCAGAAGCAAGTCCGAGGCAGAGCCCTCCACTTCCTTCTGAGCCTTCTCCTTCAAAACATCTGAAAAAGCAAAACTCCACTTCTGGGGCAAAACTCAATCAAGAAAAAAGGCTTTTAGCCACGGAGAATATAACACCCATGATTAACAAGCCTTTATATTCAAAAGCACCAATAAAGGAGGAAATAGCTGTGAAACACCAGTCAAAGCTTTCAGCCCATCACAATCCCACCAGCACGGAGAATGGGGAGCTGCATGGTCACTACCATGGTTATTATGTAAAAATGAATCCACCAGTGCTTCCACGGGAGCTTGGGGAAGAAGATGATGAATATGTCAACCCATCACCATCAACAGTTGCACGGATACCACAGTCACAGAAGCCAAGCCCTGCTAGATCTGGGGGTAAGCCAGATGCCAAAGAAAACAAACCTGACACAAAAATTAAGAAACCAGAATTTGCTGCACCAAAGAATCCAGCTAATAAGGAGTCACATTCAGCCATGGAAAAAGAAGTAGTAAACAGCTCGGTGAGTACAAGAGAGCTTTTCACCTTTACCGCCCTTTTACCTCTTACTGCTGAGCTTTGCAGCCTAAAGACAGGAAAAGCTCAGACTTTGGTCAAATATTTATATGAATACAGTCTGCTAGCTAGATTTGTCTATAGAAAAGTGAAATGAGGTGCACACATTCCAATCCTTAAAACTGGGAAGAGACAGTTGATATAGCCAGATATAGACAAGCTTTTGAAATATAAATCCCTAATGCATCCATAAATACAAGGGTATTGTTTCTGCCTAAAATTCTATTAATGTGTGTTTACTTGAGATACATATTTGCAAATATAAATATCTTTCCTTGTTTTTTCTTCAAAACAATATTTAATTTATCTTAGTGGATAATTGCCAGTACTAGAAGTTGCACAGCTAGGCTCTTGTCATGATGTAAAAGTTACTGCATATCCTGTAGCTTCTTCCAAAAATCTTGTAAAAAAATGAAATTTAAGAATTTTTTTCCATCACTTCTTCACGTGCCAGAGAAATGAAATGATGACAGTCATCAGAAGTTGTATAACTTGCATTTACTCTCATAGGACATTTTAATGTAAATTGTACTAACACAGGAGCTATACTCATGTTTTTAAATAAAGGTAATTTTGCAAGCCAGTTGTAATGACAAATTGCTTGGCATTCTATTAAAATGATACAGTATTTTCTGGTTCGGTCACCATACATTGCATTTTTAGCTCTTCAGGCCAAAGAACATCACCAGCAAAACACTGCCAGAAGCCTTTGCGGGCTCCGGAGACAACAGAGTGATTTAAAGAAAAGTCCATTGAGAGTAGTTAGTACAAAGATACTACCTCTAGAGCTTGAAAAGTTTGTGAGTCGTTGGAGACTGGAGGGTATTTGGGAAGTGTGCCTGTACATGCTTGCTCTGATCTCATTCTCTAAAGGTGCTTTTAATTACTCTTGGAGGTGGGATGCTGCCCTGCTGGCTGACCCAGTCCAGACAGTATCCCATTTTCATTTTCCTCTCTGTGTTGAACGTAGCCCTGAAGACAGGCAGTTTTGTGCCAAAACATGAACTGCTTCCAACCAGACTTGGATTTTAATGTGATATGAAAAGCTGAGCATTTTTCCTTGTCAGAAAATGGAGAAAAAAAATTAATACTATAATTCAGATTACTGTAGATCTGAATGTCATTGTTGTTTAGAAATAATGGAATTATCAATAGTTAAGCTGAGATGGAGAAATGACTAATAAGCATTTCTCCACATAAGGTGTTCATTCATTTCTATTAGCTGTTAAGGAAAAAAAAAATTGTCAAACTCAGAACTTGTGATGATTATGAAACTATTTCTGGCCAAGAGAAACTCAATGATATGTTAGTTGTAGATGTCAAAGTTAACCTGCAGCAAATGAGGAGATCTAGATAATTGTGATATTGTTCTTTATTAATAAGTATTGCTTCTCTGAATCATTTTTGGTACTTTTGAAAACAACAACAACAACAACAACAAACAGTGTCTCATTATTAAGATAGGATAAACAGAGTGACTCAATTAAGGGATCCTGTTAGTCAAGCCCTGAGCTGAAGCAAAACAGTTGAGTTGCACCAGATTTCATTAATAAATAATTTCAAAATGAAAGGTAAAAGAATTTCCAACCAACATGCATTGTAAAAGATCTTGTCAGACAAGCTTGACATCTTCAAAAGGCAGAGGAATGATGCCCTCAATCAGGAAGATCATTTGATTTGCTTCTCAGTTACTTATTCTGACAAGGAAGCCAGTGTAATGCAAAGGCTAAGTGTTACATTAAAATCATTTTAAAAGACTGACCAGTGTTTATCAAATAGTAATTGGAAAAACATCAGTAATTTGGTATTCTGATGAGATTGTTCTTGGATTCATTCTGCTGCACTGTTTTATTAACATGCTTACTATTGACATGGAAGAGAACATAAATGTGTTGCCCATAAAGTTTGCAAAAGACAGAGAAGCTAGGAACCTGATAAAGAATGAAGACAGCAGATCACCAGTACAAACTAATCCAAATCACCAGATAGCAAAGATGAAATTTAATTATCATCTGCAGTACAGCAAAACATAAGCTCATATACTGAAAGACAGTTGGTAGAGCCTGACCATGCAGGACGGGAACTGAAAAAGGCTGGTAGATCAGGATCAGGAGAGGTAACTGAGCATAAGCTCTCAGTCTGCTGTTGATCAGAAGCGTTAATATAATCCTTAGATTTATCAACAGGAAAGATTAAGCAAGAGTACATGAGAGTCTGTTTTATCTGGTTTTGGCACTAACGCAACAACTTCTGAAACAAAATACAATGTTCATAGATCAGAGATTTAAAATGAAGAAGAAAAAAAAAAGGAAAGTCCCATAAAGTGCAGCAAGAGTGATTAAAATGTATTACAATGAAAGATTTGAGACAGAAAATCTGTTTGGCACATTAAATCACATTCTGTAAGTACACATCCTAAAACAGTTTATAGTACAATTTTAAAGAACTAGCAGCTGAATGTTGAAGCTAGACAGATTTAGATTAAAAGTCTTATTTTAAATTGCTATTAATGAGATTAATTAAATGTGCCATCAGTTTTCATCAGTCCTCACTGCGTAGTTCAACAAAGAACATTTTGCCAAAATTACGTCCTTTAGTTTAGCAAGAAGCTTATATTCTGTTTTGTGCAGATCAAACTAGATGTTCACAGTGGTTTTGTAATCTGCAAATCTGTATTACAGCTCATATCAGCCCTTTAACCTTTCAAATCTCACAGATATGACTCCTATCTAGGGTAATACAAAGCTGTCAGACTCAAAAATGTTTAGTGAGCACACAGAATTTCACCCTGAATCGGAATATTTTCTTCAGCTCTGGTGAAAATAAGGGCCTAGAAGTAGTCCTTATTTTTCTTATATTACATCCTGACCAAATCATGGTTTGGAGCTGAGGGAGTTTTCACATTAAGAACCCAAGGATCACACCTGAACAGCTGTTTATTGACCTTCTAGAATAATCAGGATGAGGACTGTGAACTTACAGCTTGTTATCAGGAAAGACAGAAGAGCAATCAGGTGTAGCACATTAACTACTGTTTACTGATATTACAGCCCTCTGCTTCATTTGGAGCACACTAATTGTGTTACTCTTATTATCAGCATGTTAGTAAGGAGGGAATGTAGAGCTTAGGAGATAATTTTTAATGTAACATTTTAAGATATGTTTTTCAAAGATATCTTCCGCCTGTGTCTATAAATTTGACTCTGTAGTCCTAAAAGTGAAAAGTTGCTGGAAAAAATAACTGATTAGACTACTTCTCTTTATCCCAGACAGTTCTGAACATTAAGATGCTTTAGAATTCTAGTGCTGCATTAGAGAATTGTTTTATTCAGTGATTGCATTGCTTTATATTCATTCTGACAAATTGTTGCGATTTGAAAGCGCACACCTGCATTAGATCTTCCATTAAAGTTTAAAAATACATTTGATAGAGAATAGAAAACAGAAACAAACTCTGATTCTCATGAAAAGAGTGAGAAAGCATGACTTGGGTATACAAAATTTAATATATAACATTTAAACAAGCGTTTTTATTAGTCTATCTGAAAGTGCTGTATGAAATTGTGCTGTTTTTTTTCCAGGTTTCCAGTGAGAGTGCATTAAGAACAAAGATATAGGACATATAATTTTTAGTTCTTCTATCCACATATTTAAATCAGAGCTATTTTTCACATCGGAATGAAACACAGACCTTTAAGACATCCATGTGCATTGATTTGGGTTAAGAATGTTATTTACAGCAAAGTCTGTGGTAGTCGTCAATAAAATTTGTGGTTCATATTTTCTATGAATCTCTTACATTTTTATGGATGTTACTGAAAATCATTTGTGCAGTATATCGGCTATAGTACTGATTCTGTAGGTATCCCTATTTCTGACATTATACTTGAAAAATATCAGTACATACTTATACCCACAAAGCACTTGAAATACATAAATGTATATCTCTATATTCTTATTTTTTACTGTTCAAAAATCAAAGTTTAGAATCATTCCAGAGCTTCTATGAAAGAGCAATAGGACTCTGTCACAATTTTATCAAGGTAAAAAACATGCATAAAAACATGATGCCAACTCTGTTGTCACTGTTCATCAGCTGTTCCAAAGTAATTGCTAGATTTTAAGAAACTGACTCTAGTAAATGGGAGGTAAATCATCCTTTTTTTTACCAAGTCTTAGGAGCCTTCTAGTTATACCATGTAAAGAATATGCTATAGCGACTTCATCGGGACTTAATACTGTTGTTTCTAATTGCTCGTTAGCAGCCTCTCGCCCCTCTATCAACTTGCATGCTCCTATCTCTCCTGGAATGTGAGGTGGTTTGAGATAGTCTTGGATTTGGATAACAATAGGACCAAATTGTAAAAAATGTCATTTCAGTGTCTGCTTATGTATACACATTTGATTTGTCTGACATGTCCCATGTTGCCTTCAGTGAGGTACAAGCGAAGGTACCAATGTTCTATGTATGATATTCCCAGTTTTTTGTATTGTAGATCAAGATTTTTAAGCTGCACAGACTACTTAGCCTGGTTTTTATCATTACATTTGGCTGAACATTACCCAGTGTGTTTCTACTTCCATCTCTTTGTTCACTTAACATGCAGTTATTAAGGAATATAACTACTGTGATGTTAGGAAAATAGACTTCTATTTGCCTGATCCTAAAAAAAACTCTCAGCAAGAACTTTATGCTAAATATAATAGACATTCATAATGCAATGGGATTACAGGAGCAGTCTTAACACTTCCTGGCTCTCTGTTTTAGGAAAATAACTTTCTTCCCTACGCATACTGAAACCTAATCGTATGGCTATATTTTTAACTGCGTAAGCGGCTGACGTATTAGAACATGGAGGGGCAGTTTTTAAGCAGGACTGAAGGTTTTCTGCTATAGCTTCTTTATTGCACCTGTGCTAGTCACTCTTGGACTCCTCAGACTAATTTTGGCTTTTGCTATTTTAAGCCTTTGCAGAACACTGAAGTCTTATTTATGGGATTTGCTGTGAAGCATTAAATGTTTATTTTGTAGGTGTCTAAAGAACAGGTAGTAGTTAATTGCATGATAATCCTGTGTAGTACAAATATTGTTTGATTATTTTTTAGTTTATCAGGAAACTGCTTTTGACTTAAAGTCTTAGTTATTAGACAAGGAAATACACAGAGCAAGCTGAAGGAGTTGAGATTTATTTCTGTAAAGCATAGACTCGATAGATTACTATCATAAATATATTACACATTTTTTCTTTCATCTTCATATAAAATCAACAACCAAGTTCTTAAAGTACTGCTTTCTTCTGTCTTTGTAGGTGAGATTTCTTGATTCAGACCATAGTCTCTAGGGCGTTTTTTTTTGCCTAATTTATCCAGTACTACTATGGTGAGATTATTAAACCCATGTAACCTGAGAGATGCATCCATAGAGAAGTCCTTTCTTCCTCCACCAACCTTAATTTCCTAAGACTAATGATGCCGCATTGCTCTTTGAACTGCAGTCCCAACTTATCCTTCAGTCAGTAACTGTCTTGTAGCTATCAGAATGCTGTTTCAGGATATATTTTAGGTAATGAGTAAGTTCCTGACTCCTTGAACTCCTGGTAGGTCTTCAGTACGAATAAAGCAACTTGATTTTGATGGATTTTATTTTAAAATAGGCGAAGTATCAGACACCCAAATCCCAGTGAATTTTAATGGCATAAGACATTGATTTCCTTCACTGTTCCTCACAATTTCTGTGCAGTTTTAGGTTGGAGGCTGAACTATAAAGAATCTGTTGTCCTGACTTTGGTCAAACTCAGTCCCCACAGATGCTAAATTCAAATCTGAGCACAAATGAGTAGTGTAATCACACTCCATGTGGACAGAGATGTAACATTAACACGTATGCATTACTCTTGTTTGTCATATGAGATTCTGGGATTTTGTTCGAAAGAAAAAGTCACTCACACTGAGGGTATTGACATTAACACTCAGGACTGCCAAACTGATTTTTAAATCGGCTATTATTTCAAGTAAAGCAAGTTTTGTTGTTTAAATTCTCCTGATACGACTTTCTTGTATAAACCTCACAGTTTCCAAATGTAGTTGGTGGGAGTCATCAGTTCTGAGAGTTGATGGGAACTTGAATTTCCTTTGCAGCAGGAAAGCACAGAAGAACCATAGCTAGCACAGCTGTGACAGTGCTAGAAAGAGAAAGAAGAAATGAAGCTCAAGTTGCACATGAACACAGTTAGGCTACTTACAGTCCTCTTATTAGAAACGTGGCCATACCTGGAGTTGCACTCTCATTTTTTATACTTGTTCTCCATCACCAAGCTTCTCATATTCTTTGGTGCAGAGTGGCTCACTTCCAGTAGGAAGTAAGGAACGCAGTTCAACTTCTGTTCTGTGACCCAATGGTTAAAACATACCACTGGTAAGTGGGCACTTGGTATTCAAAATCCCTTTGGCTAAGGTAACCCTAAACCCTAGTCTTCAGTTTCCTAGTGAATGTTTTTGACATTCTGCCACTAGGCAAAAGGCTAATGTTGCTACTAATACCGTTACCCCGTGGCAAAATTTAAGGAGCATCCTGATGGTCACAGGCGTTGGTTGAACTTCAATGCCGATTTCCTTGGCACATGTACAGATGTCTCTGAAGAGGTGCAAGGGGAAGCTCATGACCTGTAGCGATAGAACTGCTAATTAGAGTGAGACTCCCCCAAGATTTAAGCAGCGCTTGACAAAACATATTTTGTGACTTATTCAAGAACTTAGTAGTCCACATCTAGCCTGTTATCATACCTACTGTGTAAATGTGTGTTCTGGTAGATGTTTAAGTGACTGTTTTGGGATAAGAGTATGCGATATAATAGTGGCGCTAATAATGTTCAGTAGCTTCCTAGTTACAGCAAAATTTTAATAGTAATTTCTTATAACTTATTATTCCAGAAACTGCATAGGTATTGTTCCCATTGCCATAAGGCATAATGAACTTCTACAAGGCATGCCTCTTGTGAAAAGTAAAAAAAAAAAATTCTAATTTCTAATAAAATGAATTCATTCTTCTAGAAGCTGGTGATCCTTAAGTAGTTCAACTTTCTGGAGAGAGTTTTTGATGGGCTTTTTGTGATCTAGGAAATTATTGTCTGAGTAAAGGGTTTTTCTGTTTCTACTTGCACTAAATACACACTTTAGCACTTACAAATGTATGTGAAAATATGTTGTAGTAAACCAAATACATTAACAGAAGAATGGAAAATTTAGGAATTCCATCTGTTGAATACATTATTTCAAGTTGTTTATCAGAAAGCATCCATGTTCTCTAAATAGTTCTATAAGGTAAGGATTGTCAACCAAGTTTCAAAGTAGATCAAAACAAGTTTTTAGTATTGCGGATTGAATTTATTTTTTTTCTTGTCTGTAATGGATATATTGCTAGGGATTTTAGTGGAGTGGTAATAGTATTTTTTTTCCTTTTGGTTATCAA
>JAOWBP010061906.1:24188-36331 GCA_028571105.1 Tragopan temminckii
AAACAAAAGAGAGTAGAAAGCAAGGGTAAAAGAAGGATGGAATAGAAAAAGCATCATCAGAAGACCTACACATGTTAAAGAGAGGGAAAAGGACTTGATGGAGAGAAAAAAGAATACAAAGAAAGGGGACGATACTGGATACATAATAAACTGAAGCTTATTCCGTAGAAATGTGAAGAAGTTAGAAGACTGGGAAATAACCATCTTTGGTACATAACAGCTGATCTAGAAAGCTGCTTTCTGTGCCCACAGAGATTGAGACAAAAACAGATGGGCATAAATTGCATGAAAATTGAGATCTGTGTCAGGCAGGAAGAAAAATTGTATAATTGTAAGGATAATGTCTTTCAATTAAATAACTAAGAAGACTGTAGGATTTCAAGGCAATGTATTTTTACTCTGAACAAGATCACACATTGAAAGTCTGCCAGTTAACCATTACGAATCATTTTCTGTGATTCCAGATATTTCTGATGAAATCTGGGCACTGGCAGAGGTATGATGGAAGGGCAGCTGGAGGACTGGAGAGTGAGCCCTTCTTTACGTGAATGCACATCCATGAGGCTGGGGGAAGCAAAAGGAGGGTATACTGCAAAAAATGAAATAGGAGAATGGTAGGACAAGACAGATGGTAAGGAAGAAAACCTGAACAATGGAAAGTTAAGAAGAATGTGAGGATTTGACACATGAGAAGAGGGGATAGTTGACCAAATTACAAAAAAATAAATAAAATCTGAACTCTGAAGGATGCATAGTGCAGAAAGAATAAGCAAGAAGTGGGCTGAGAGTCCTACAGGAACACTATGCTGACACACAGCCAGGGAGCCTAAAGAAGACCTGAGCAGAGAACCAACACCAAGAGTGCACCGGCTCTTCAGCAGCAGCACAAGTATCCATCCCCTTTGTTTTCTCAGCCAAATATATCCAATGGAATTTCATACAATTTTTAAACTGTGGGAATAATTGAAGTTTTCAGGAGGTCTCTTCTTTATTAAATGTACAAAAAACATCTGTTTTCAAAGCCCACAGAAAATAACAGTTTGTTGTTGCAGCAGTCTTGATTTCCACAAAAGAAGTCAATAATGCAGGCACAGTTGCAATATTACTTATTGACTTTTTGCTTTAAACCACTCTAAGAAAACTATTTTATCCAATGGGACTTTCTCGCTATTAATATAGGATAAAACACACAAGAAAGAAATAAACAACCATATAATCATGCAAGCTCCCCGTCTGAAATTCAGAACATTAGCACACAGCTACAGTTTTGCTTTTCTGTGAGCATCTCAGACAACAAAAATGCTGTTGGTATTTACACTGATTCGCTGCTGTACCAAATGTTGCATATGCTCTATAGACTGTGTTATTGTGAGTCATGCAAAAAATTATGTAACATTTGGAAATACATTCAGTCATCTGCTTGCTACAGAAATACTGCTAACAGATTCTTCGCTCTTTTATCTCTACAGTCTTTGTCATCCTTGTTAAGTGTTATTTGCATGCAACTTCCTCGGAGGGAGATGACTCATAGCCAGAGAGTAAGCTATGATGCTCTGTTGGCACCAATGGCCATATGTGCTGCTAATAAAGTGTTGTGTTCACCTTATCCTTGACAAAACCATGTATTTAATGGGCCAATCATAAATTTCAACCTCTTTCCAAAAAAAATGTCAGTTGTCCAAAGAATTAGCATTCTCCCTCTCCCTGACCATGCACCTCCAGCCTGACCAGGCTGGTGGAAGAGCTTTTCCCTGAAAATGAACAAATCCGAGATGAAGGACAACTTTTAACCAAGGATTCCTTCCAATAAACCACACCTCTTCTATCTCTGACTTACCTGAGTGCTCATCATCTTATGTCAGACCCTACGAGAATATGTGGGCACCCACACACCTCTGAGGATTTGGGTGCATCACCCAAGCCCCACCTCCATTGATGTTGCTTTACTGTGGTCAAATAACTAGTGATATCCGAGTGACGGCTGGAAACACTGCTTGCAGCTCCGCACTCTGGCTGACTGCACACACACAGCATGCAGCATTTGTGCTGCCTCCTCAAAACCAGAAGCCCCTAGCTCAGTGAGCTAGCTCAATGATTTCATGCTTTGTGCCCACGCATGTGCCCATGCTTAGCATGTATGTCTCGGACAGACCAAAGTCATTCATTACTCTTCATAGAAGTGGGAGGGTGTTTTTTTATTTTCTTGGATTTCTTTAATACACGCACAAGCACAAACCCACTGCTGTCTACTGTTGTTTCTTCTCAGCCAGACAGACACAGCAGTTTTACTATTTTCTGCCCGTATCTGTGGACATTTCACTCAATTGGGCAGCCTGAAGACAGCAGAGGTGTTCCATGTCAGCGTGGACATGTGATGCTCATCCTTTACCCAAAAAACTGAGCATTTCCATAGCTCAATAGCTGCCAAAGTGGTAATATACCACATGCATTGAGCACACATCCAGCTGTAAAGTCTGTCATTAGTTCTGCTGGGCACTTGTACAAATATTTGTTTATTCTAGCCATCAGAATGTCTTCAGTGGTTGTTTGAATTGAAAGCCTAGAGTGTCTGAAATAAATAATAGAAGGCTGGCCTCAGCTGGCAGGAATCTGAGCAGTTAAGTGTTCAAACACGTGAGATGCTGTCTTATAAAGGAAAAAAAAAAAAAAAAAAAGAGAGAAGCACTTTCAGTTCATCTTATGGCTACATGCTAGTTGCCTGACATTTCCGAATCCCAACTTCACCCACCTCGTAGTCTTCACATTAAAATGAAAGAGAGTGAAAACGCTGAATAAAATGTACTTTCAAGCTTGGGGAAAAGCATGACTTGAGTTTATTTTTGGTGGAAATGACCTGAGTTTCCAGATTATAGCTGTGTGTCTGAGAACTTTGAAGATGATTTGCACACGGAAATGTTATGTCTACTGGAGCTGGGCGAGACTGGCTGCACACAGGCTCCTGCAACCAGCTAGCATCCTCTGTGTAGTTGACAGGGTTCCTTTCAGCTCAGTGTTCCTGGGAAATCCAGCCACCCATGCATACAGGATTTAGGGTGTAGGACCAGCAATGGGACCTACAGCTGCAGGGCAGGAGCTGCAAGCACAGGTGCTGGGAAGCAGCACCCTCAGCTTAGCCCCACAGCACAGAGCAGATGGGCTGGGGCTGTGCCTCCAGAGGAGGCACTGATGGATGTGGAGCACACAGCAAGCACACACACGTGCCAGATCGCAGCTAGGTGGGCTCTCTGCACCTCAGAGCCAGGTGACTGCAGCATGCCATTCATATTTGGTGCATTAGATCAGAAGCAAATTGCTGTATCTTGGTACCTATGGAGCATTTTCAATATTCCAGCTACACATCTACCAAAGCCCTGCTGAAATTCCATGAAATGCTAATGGCAAATTCAAACAAACATCGAGGATAACAGCAAGAGTTTTCTCTTGTGAGATGAAAACAGAAACAAGATGCAATTCCGTCCTTACAGTTTGCACACGTGACCAGGAGCAAGGCCAGTGACAGGCTCTGCCCCATTGTGCCTACTGAGTGTCCCTGTGTTAGGAGGGAATGTCCTGAGGAGCTGGCTGGTCGCTGGCATTTGGGAAATGAATGAATTGTGCTTGCCAGGTGCTTGAGAACAACTTTTGGCACACTGGAGCTGGCATGACACGAGTGCACGGGCTGTGTCATTCTTCCCTATTCACTTGACCTTCTCATTGTGTCAGAGGACTGAATACAAACCTTGTTTCAGAGCACACAAAGTGTGCTGGGGGGTATTTACAGGTGTTTTTACAGTATATTCATTTTAATGACATAGAGTGCAATTATGGGGTTTTATTTAAAAAAAGACAACAGTGGAGACCTGAAATATGTCTGGAATACGTCCTATGGGGGCACCGGGAAAAGCCAAGGAAAGCTGAGGTAAGAACATTTGAACAGCTTACTGCTGTGCTTAGTAGCATATGACTGCTTCCTCCTGCATTACTGCCCAGACCCTAACAAAATGTGATAACCACTTTTTGTAACAGCAATCCTTGAACGTGTTCAGAAAAAAAGTACTGTTTCCAAAAATTATGACACAGATAAATTATTTTTGCAGTCCTGAGTTATCACTGTTGTTTAGTGAACATGCTCTAACCCAGAATGGTGCAAGCCCCATTGCTACAGCTGACGGTTTCTTTTTGATTTTCAAAATGCCGCTCAGTACATCTAACCTTAATACTCACCACTGCAGAACTAATCCAAGTCAAGCACGAGATCAGATCTAATGCAGCAGGCTGGCGCACTTTGCTCTAGAATGAATCACATTGCTTTTAAATCCTTCACAATCCGTGTCCTTTAAAGAAGACACCATCTCTCTCCTGAAGAAGAGGCTTTGTTCTGGGAGCCGCAGGTGCCACCCACGGCATGTCCACGTCAGAAACCTGTTCCTATACCTCCCTTTGCTGTATTACTCCAATCTCCTGAGCGAGAAAGTTAATATTATAATTCAGTGATAATGATGGTTAACCACAACTATTTATGAAATGCAGAAAATGTGATTGCAGTCAAACACAATTACTGGCATAGCAGGATTGGAGTTCTTACAAGCTGATTTGCCTTCTGCAAGGAAATATTACTTGATTCTGAAAGAATGTTGGCTAGCAGCTTTGGATGAATGAGTAACGCAAGTAGAAAAGCCAGACCAGAAACAAGAGCTTCCTGTGTCTTCCTAACATGTTAGAATCTACCTGTCTCACCTGAGCATCCTAAGTTTTTCCATGTTTTTTAGAGATTCACATAATTTGGCCTTGTGGTCTTTAAATGAAAGGCGAATAAGAAACGTAAAATGCAACATTTTATTACTGAATGTGCAAGAGGCCCCACTCTATGCTAAATTTCCTTTTAACTCCTGAAAGGCCACTACACGTTGGACGTCAGTGCAGAATGTGCCACACTGGCCCAGCTCCAAGGAGGAGCAGCAGAGTGGGCAGATGGTAAATATTCACACCATTCAGTCTGGGGGACTTCAAAGGCTACATTTTCATCCTGCTCGTTAGTGATGTGAAAGTTACATGTGATAGTCTTAACCTTAGCCTTTCCTTCATCTCCCTCTTGGCCACCAATAAATCTCTGGTATTTACTGAAATGTACAGCTTGTTTAAGGACACAAAGATACTAGACGTTGTTTCTCCTTGACTTCACAGAGACTATTCTTGTCAGGATCATATGACTTCAAAATGAATGCCCATCTACTTGAAAAGTTCACGTAGATCGAAACTTTAGATGACGTGGGTTCTCTCATTGAGAAACGCACACATTTCACCAGAAAGTGTAGAAAATTTAAGCTTTTATAACACACAAACAAAATCAGAGTATAATGAGGGTGTAAATAATTACTTGGAATCTAGTAAAAAGATAGAAGATTACTTATTACATTAATTCAATTGCATTAAAGATGTAATTAGCATCTGCTTAATCAAAGTGTTATTGCAATTAAAGAATAAAAAAAAAAAAACAGTCATCCAAATGCAAGAGCACTCTTTCTGGGGAGGAAAGGACGTATCGGTGGGTATACACATGTGCACATTTGTTCCAACTCTTTTCAGCATTTTTGCTTGAAGATTAGATCTAAATTAAGATTAAAAATGAAATGAAGCTCTCAAATTTGGCTATTTCACTACCTTTGGAACTGTGCCTAAATACAACCTCTCCTCACATTCAGCAAAATTCAAGTCAGGCTTTGCAGAATCCATGACTCTGGGCAGATGCAATTGTAAATGTTGGGATGCTCATCTTTGAGATAGAAACTGAAGTCTTCCTACTAACAGATTTGGGATAGCATTTGCAAAGGAGCTACATTTCACTGGAAGAAGAGGGATGTGAGCTTTAGCATCTTCATGTTATTTGAAATGTATGTAATAATTGCAAGATTTCAATTTCTGAGTAGCCACTTCTGTGTATTTTACACCTTTTCATAATAATATGATCTATTCCAATGGAAGCTCATGGCAGTATCTTGATTTTCTAACACTATGCTTGGGATCCTTCACCATCCTACATTTTAACAAAGGTACGTATGGAAATGGTCTTACCCACTGAGAATTCATACATCCCTTCCATTCAAAGCTACCCCTTTCAACACAAGATTTAGATGAATAATAGAACAAAGCAGGCATATGCACCATTTAAATCTTAAATGAAATAGCTACAAAAGCAAGAAGGAAATGCTACTGCAAGGACGCATACCAGTGGTGTCAAACTCCTAAAGCAAGAAAGTAAAAATTTCTTTCTAATTCTTGTAATCAATTATGTATGCTCAGTAGCAGGAGGATGATGATCTCTTTTTTGTGGAGTAACCCTGTGATCATTAACCATAGCCTTGCTTTAATATGAACTTGGGTGACCCCAGGTCCTGTATCTCCTCTACCCATCTTTCATTTAAACCATCAGGTTTAAATCCAGGGGTGGGCTTGAGTCTCATTTATAAGTCTTTGAATAAATCCAGATACTCTCTAACTGCTCATTTTGTTCAAAACAACAGAGTCCATTTGGTCTTACATTAAATGGAAAGATAAATTAGTGGAACAACTCACTTTGTTTAGTCTTTTGAATAGCTGTGTTACATTTCTGTCTTACTTTTCAGTTTATTTTGTCAAGTTCTCTTCTTTCTTACAGTTTATTCATACGGTATTCCAGTTCTTTTTATCCACCCATCTCCCCTGTTCCTACAGTATCTTTTTTAACTTAGTTTGATCACTGCTGACCAGGTTATATAAAACACTGCTGTTTTCAAGAGTATCCTCATTCCACTGCTGTTGTGAAACATCATTCTCCTTTGCAGGTTGTGTTGCACCTCCCAAAGATCTGACTTACTCCAGCGTCACACTCTGCATTAGCTTTTGTTTCTCAGCAGAAATGTGCCCTTCACACGTGCAGTTCACTACACAGCTTGCTGAGCTCCCTGTGTCCCCAGAGCTTCCTCCAGTCACACCACTGAGCTAACTACATCTGCTGACTCCCAGCATTCCTCTTTTGAGCAGTGGATTTGCAGAATGGAGTCCGCAGACAGCTCTGAGCCACAGAACCACGCTGCTCTGCCTTCAAACCCAGGTGGGAATGGAGTCCAGTTATGTGTCCTACTCTTGGTCTGGAACACTCTCTGCTTGCAGCTTGGATACTTGGTGCTTCCTTGACACTTTAAATCACTCTGTGAGTCCTGCTGCCTCTTCGCAGCTGAGCTGGAGGCTGGAAGCAGCTCACAGACTGCCCTTCATGCCCCGGGGCTGTGCTCCTTGCAGCTGCTCAGGAGATGTGGAGTATCGTTCTCTCACCCACCACTGCCAAAATGATCCCTGCCAACCTATGCTAGTGGCCTTGTAATACATACATTTATATGCATTACATCTGTGGAACTTCACAAGAATATTTCAGATAAATGGAATTTGCACCCAGAGCACATTAACAGAACAAGAACATCTGCACAAGGGAACCAGTCAGAGTGTTCCCTAACCTCCAGCGAGAAAAGCAGGCACAACAGGCAACCTTGGCCAGGAACCTCACAGGCCAGCTATATCAGCAGCTGTAACAGCAGTCAAAATGACAACACCCTGCCTATAAAGTCCAACACCACGCCAACCACTCATCTTTATCCTATCTATCCTGCAAGAGGTCTTCCACACCTCTCATGGCAGTGGGAGTGAGACTCCAGAGTCTGCTCCCCCTATGCATCAACCTTTAAACTGAGACTCGGTGCAGAGTTATCTCTAGCTGAGACAAGCTGAAGCTATGAGAAACAAAACGCAGACACTTTCTTTTGATTAAACAGAGAATATCTTGAGCAGTGTGCCCCACCTGAGCAGGAGGAGGGTGCTGGCTGGGTCAAAGCTGTGGTTACTTTCGTGGATAGCCGCTTTCTGCACTCTCCTCACACGCTCAAGTTTCTGAGAGCTACAAATTTCTTTCCCGTAGCCAGTGCTCATTTATTTTCCATAGTATTTTGAAACCGTGCCTGGCATCAAAATTCTTACTATTTATAGTTTTATGTGCAACATAATATTTGTTTCAACCGCCAATAGAGTTGCTTATCGTAAATGTCAACGGATTATTTACTATGGCAAATTAATTAGTTACATAAATGATTCTCTTTTTAGGGATGAGAGACTGTTAATGCTTGTTGGATTACTCGAGCATTACAATCCTTTGAAGTTCTTCAGCATTTTGGGTTATTTAGTTCAGGACTGTGCAAGTTTAAAGCATCCAGTGCAAACAATATCAGAGAGCTGCAGCAAGGAGAGAGTTGTGCTTAACTCAGGCATTAACAGTACTTTGGCTCAAATGAACATGTCAGTTGTGCTAAATTACAATGAAATTCCCATTAAAGCTTGAAAGATGGCAACACACGATGAATTTATTTTGATCAGAGCTAATAGAGAGACTATCTGCTGTATTAGTAATGATAGGACAGCTCCAATAAAGTATCAACAGCTGTTGAGAACTGTCTAAATAGTGATAAATTTTTACATTTGTGCCCCAAAATAAATTTTAAAAAGAGAAAGAAGGAAACTACAGACAGACAGACATTCACATGGGTTTGTACTTTAATTCCCTTCGATGTTCTGGATTATAGTCACCTACATTTTATTTGCATAAGATGAATACAAATGCAAACAAATGATTGCATAGAAAATGTGTAATTGTTGATGTGAAGGGTACAGTTCTCCATGAAATATGACAGACTATGTGCTCACAGATGGCACCACTAATAATAATAATAATAATAACAATAGTAAAAACAGAGGAAGAAAGCCCAGATGCTTTCTAAGCTGGCAATGTGTTGTGGTGTAACCTGGCAGGCAGCTCAGTACCCCGCAGCTCACTGCTTATTCTCAGAGGGATGAGGGAGAGAACTGAAAGAAAAACACAGCAAAATAGAACTTGTGGGTTGAGACAAAAACTATTTACTAAGGCAGAAAAGGAAGAGAAAGGGAAAATAATAAAAGTAATGATAATAATATAAATTATATTTACAAAACAAGCAATGCGTAATGCAATTGCTCACCATTCATCGATGCCCACACTGCCCCCCAGCCAACCCCCCACAGGTTTTAAAGTTTTTTCACATGATGTCGTACAATCTGGAATATCATTTGGAGTCTATCTGGAGATACAATTTTTTCTTCCATACTCAATTTTGCTTTATTCCCTTCCAGCTGAGAAACAAAACAAAGTGGTTTTGTTATCAAACTTCGTCAGTATACCCTAATTTCATAAAGTTGGCAGGAAACAGCTCCAAAAACATCACTACTGCAAAGCAAGGCTGAGTTACACAGCGCATCTTAAGGAGCTCTCCCCAGTGGGAATGCCTGGGTCAGGTCTGACAGCCAGCCCCAAAGAGCACACAAACAGGAAAACTGGGAAACAGATGGAGCCGTGAGACAGGGAGAGGAAAGAGTGTGAAGCTGGTGAGCTCAGCAAAGTGGTGTGATTTTTTTTAAACCCAAGGAGGTCTTCTACTGGAAGGATTGCAGTCTGCAGCAAGCATCTGAGCTTTCTGGTGCCCTGAAACCTCCTCATGTCAGGGGATCTGGAAGCACAGCTTCCCCTCTTAGAAATAATGGAGTTGGTAGGATTCTTTTAATATAAGAAATGTCCTGTCCAGAACAATTTACTTGCCCTAACCAAAGCATCCTGCAGGAACTCCTATCAGGGAGCTGACACGAGTCTTGTCTGCATCTTCCTTGATGTGCCCCTGAGGGTGCTGCACAGAGAGAACCCACCTCAGGAGCAGACACTGGTCCTATTTGCAGACCTCCCCTACACCAATTTTTCCCTTTCCCTTGCAAAACCAGAGTTTTAATCTTCATCTCTTTTCAGACAGTGTCTGTGTTGTTTCTTTCTTTCTCCTACACCTCAACATTTTGTTCTGAAGTTAAATTCAGGTTAGCAAAATCTCCATAGAGCACTGCAGCTGATCTGAAAGTCCAGCCTTCCATGCAGGGACTGAAGGTCCTGGCTTCCCCAACCTTGGGTTTGGATGCAAGCAGAACAATTAAATTCAATTATTGAGCAGGCACTGTGGGCACATGAAAGACATCTTCAACCTTAGGCCCCATGGGATGAGAAGATACACATATGTTGTACATTCACTGCTTGCATGTTTTGATCAATTCTTTTTTTTTTTTATCTTATTCAGTTATCATAAGCTGAAGTTACGTTAGCATCAACACTGCTATTGTAAGAAAGAAAAGAAAAAAGGAGAATTGTCACTGTCTGATTGCATTCTCATTCACATGTATTTGGCAAATAATTGTCTAGTACAGGGAATAATTAGTGAACTTAAATCACTACTACAGTTATCACTACTTTATTGATACTACTTATTAACTTCAAGCCATTCTGAGAGTCTGGTTCAGGAAAACAAGCAAAACACAGAAGTTCTACTAAGACAAGTTTTTCTTTCAAAGCTATCAAAGTCTTCAAAGAAGACGCATCCCCACTGCTAAGGTAAGAAATAAGATCATCATGTGACCCAGCTAATCTGATCGATTTGATTAGAGAGTCTCTCCTAACAGCAAGTCTCCATCTAGCTGAAGAGAGAATCCCACAAGAGCTGAAGAGCCTGAGTAGTTTTGAGTAGCTCTGCCACTGACTATAGAAGCATTAGAAGTACAGGCTATTTTCTGGTGGCTCTGGGTCTAATGCGTCCAACATATCAGCTTAATTTGAAATGAGACCCGTGTGAACCATTTCATTTAAGCATTCAGCAGGAAAGAAGTGTGTAAGTCAGTTCAAATTGTTAACAGAAACGAGAACAGACATCAGACTATTAAAAAATATATATTTGGAAAATTATGTCATGAAAGCAAAATTTCCAAGAATCAATCTGTAGCAGATACTCTGCTCAGTACCTTCAGAGCTTTCTGAATCTTTCTTGACTGTATGAAATATAATGTATGTTGACTGTATGAAATATAATGTACATCCTAAGACAAGAAGCATGTAAAAGCTCTCATCATTTTGACAGTGACCACTCATCAAATGCACATTCATATCTAACTTATTGTCTATTGGACCTCCATCCAAATGAGACAGCTAATAAATATGAAGATAAATTAGGGTGTTCCACAGTCTCAGCTACAAAAAAAATGCATTCATTAAGAAGTCACGTGTATGAATGCATAGTAAATAGAAAACTGCTGTATGAATACAGTAGCAAATTTTAATTCTCTGTAAATATGACTAGGTCCTAGGTAAACTATTTCAGATTATATGATTCATTCACTGCACATAGTATTGTCTTCAAGAATTATGAGTTTTCAAATTCGAACTCTGGAGATTTTACCAGAAATCCAGGACAGGTTCAGCTGACAGCTCCTCTGTTAGCTAGTCAAACCATGCTGTGCCATGAGGGTTCCCTGCAGAAAACCAACTTGAGAAGGATCTCAGGGGGTAAGCTCAGGAATTCCCTGCTACTTCCTAGCAGCTACAGCTGTGCTGCACCAGCAGTGCCTACACTACTCCCAGGGGTGTCTGCTCAGCTGGGTCCCACAGGTCCCCAAGGACACACATTCTCCTACCTCATTAGGCAACCTACTCAGGGAGCCGTATGTGAAAAAAAGCATTTGTAACATCTAAATGCAGGAATGTTCACACATTTCAGGTGAGATTGCTTCAAATTCACTGGAGTGAACACTCAAGATGAGTAAGTTTCAGAAAACTGATGGCTAGTCCAAGATGAAAGATGGTTTATTTACATTGCCATAATCAGGTGTATGTTAAAGAGTGATTTAAATAAGGTTTGTAACAGGATAATGCTTTTCCAGCAGGCTGCAGAGCAATGTAAATAGGCAGTTCTCAGCAAAATGTCACGTGAATTCCCTCTTCTGTACGTTCTGACAGAATCCTGATAAATCTGGCAAAATACTGGTCCAGATTTATACTGGCAATCAAGGATGAGGATCTGTATCCCAAATGCTGTTGGTTCTGGTGTTCTTTTTACTACCTCTGCACTTGGGAGAAATCCATAGTTTATCTTTCACTGTGGATACTTCCAGAAGAATGACTTGGTTTAAGTGCAAGTTATGGGAAAGATGTATCCAGGAAGCGTGATATCTCATCCCGAGATGGGTGTTTGGAATGCCTGCAATGAGCGGCCTGATGGAGA
>JAOWBP010061912.1:2538-20038 GCA_028571105.1 Tragopan temminckii
TATTGCATTCACTGCCCCAAAGACCTAATGTCCACATTTCTAGAGAATTGCTGTGGGTTAGCAAGTCACTTTTCAAATACTATGGTTTGTCTTCAAAGAATATACTTTCAGTTACAATTATTCCAGCATCAAATAATGAATGCACAGGAGGGTGAGAGCCTGTGCAGTTGATGTGCTCCAGCAGCATGGTAGAAACTTGCTTGAAGCTGGTAAACAGAAATGCATGTGTTAACTACTAATCTAGCCATACAAATTGCATTTCAGTATGAATCTTCTTGGCAGTAGTACAAATTATTCTGTGTTAGCAATGACTGGGGCGCAGCAACTTTGGTTTGCTGAGCATAAATGTAGTCAGTGCTGAGAACGGGGTGGGAGAGTTTGCTGGCTTGTGTAGAAAGTACGAGCCTGCTACAGTGATACCTTAAAACATCTTAAATAGTATTTGCAGAAGATGTTTAATTTTCCTGTAGTACTTTATCTGATACTATATAGCAAATGCCACTTATAGAAGCATATTATTTGGTACACTGTGATTTCAAGAACAGAAGGGGGAAGAATCTGTGGTATGCTGGAGATGGGAGGTAAGGCATCCAAATGGTAGTTGTATTTTTAAATCTAATCCTTAAATGCCATGTGAATACCAAACAACTAGTTGATGATGTCAAGTTTTTTTTGTACCACGCAGTGGGACATAGTAAAGTGCCCAAAGAGAGACTACAGAAGGAATTTTTCCTGAAGTGCAAGGTAGGTGAGTTGAGTGTGCAGGGGGTGGGGGGGGTTCTTTATTTCCCATTCCTCTGTTCCCTTCCTGTTTTCTGTACCCCATCCAAACTGCAATATTTAAATAATTGATTTTGCAGCTGTGCAAGTTCTCAGAACTTTCATAATACAAGCCAAACTTTAGATAGACTGTTTTTGAGCACTTGAGTTGTTTTTACTCTTACATTTTAAGATATTAAGATTACATTTTAAGACATTAGTTCTTTTTATGGAATATAAGCTGCTGGTAGTAATGATTAAAAAAAAAAAAAAAAGGCAAAATCTCTCAGCTTTTAGAATGGTACTTGCAGCTCCATCATAGACTGGAACCATTCATTGTCTTAACTACAATACATAAAGCTTAAAAACATGGTAATATTGACATGGAAAGGGAGAAGGAGTTTTTAGAAAACCGTGTGCCCACTGGAAATGTATTCTGAGATGATTCCAAATGTCTTCCTTGTAGCAACACTGTCTTTACAAGATATCTTGTACTATTTATTGTGAAAAAGGACTTGTACCACTTCTACCAATAAAACTTGCTGCGTAATGCCCCCTGGCTGTCATAATAATGAGGCTTGTATGTTTTGTGTCTTTATTTCCTTGGCACTTGGGTTCTGATTCTCTGAGCTAGCAGGAAAGTGGGATGTAACTTCACAAATGAAGATGGTGCTCAAATCTTATTTTGATTGTGTGATAATTTAAGTTATTTGGCTTTATGTCAAATGGAGATGCTTGTGTATAAGAATCTTACAGCTTTGTCAAGTCTGTCTTTAATGCTTTTTCTGCCACTTCTAAAAGTTAGAAGTGAATGAAAGCTGAATGAGTAGTTTTGAAGTTATGTACTTAGAAGGTGATGTGTTCCTCGCTGAAGACTGTGCATGCCAAGTCCAAAACTGTATAAGGGTTTTGTTTTCCTCAAATCAAGGGAGACAAAAGTACTGACCTACTCCAAATTGGGAAAGTGAACCCTAGTTCTAGCCAAGACAAAGACCTGAAACTCTTTGGCCAGAAGCCAACACTTCCTTTAAGTAAGTAGATAATTGTGGCGTGTGTAGATTTCTGATGAACCAGAGCTAAATACCCATTGATCAGGTTGACTTTTATCAGCCTGCAGAACTGTTTTGTGTAAGGTCCTGGTGAGGAGGCTTTCTGACTAGAAGTGATGCCTCTTGATAAATTACAAAATAACCTGAAGTCAGCCTGATGAGTGCTGGGCTTCTTTGGAATGAAATAAAGTTTAATTGTAGTCAGACATAAAATAATATTGACTGAAAATTTGCTGATAACTTGTGTAGTTTTTGGTGGTTTGGTTCAAGAATGTCTCTGAAATGTAAGTATTTCCATAATAATTCCTAGTAGTTGCATTTCTTCAGAAAAGTAAATTTGGAAATTTCCATGTGGGATTTGGAACTTCACCTACCAATTGTGTAGAAATAGACTTTTTATTAGGATAAATTTGAATTAAATTTCTACACAAGCTAGAAGAATGAAGGCCTGAATGTCAGAACAAGGGACAATGTTATCCTTGGAGGGGATGGTAAGGCAGGAGGGAGGGAACAACAGTGCAATTGCTTTTGCTGGCTGGGTAGGTAAAATCAGCTTCTGCTGTTCTTCGCCCCAGCTGTAAGGCATTGCTGCAAATATCTGGTTTAAAAACAAAAACTACCATCATGAAAAGGTAGATATCTTCTTTTGAAGCTTCTTCCCACTATCCAGCCTGCTTCTGATTCCATATACACATAACTTTGTTTTTTTCCTTCTCAGTGACTCCACTGTGCTGAGTCCTTTCCATGGCAGTTTCAGTTTTCAGTTCATCGAAGTCTACCTCATTGTCTGTCTTTTCATTGAGTTAAAAAATGGAGCCTGTTAGTCTGCCTGGTGTCCTCATGAATACCTTGTCATGTTTGTCCAGTGTGCTGTCAAACTTGTTTCTCTACAACTCTATTATTAACTGTTTCCAATTTCCTTCTCAGTAGTTAGGGTTTCTGTGGATAGCTGGGCCTCTACTAATTTGGGTCAGGATTGTTTCTGAGACCATAATCCTTGTTATTAGGCTGGTCCTGTTGTAGGAGCTGCATGTTGTATTTAAAGGTTTGTCCCCTAGCTTAATTGAGGCATATGTTAATTATATCATAGGAAAGGGAACTTCTTCCAGAATTTCATGTCTTTATTTCAAACAATGTGGGTATAAATTTCTCAGAAACAGTCAGGATCTTAAATTAGAGTATTAATGTGGCTTTGCTCAGTACTGCTCGGCATCAGACTTTTTTTGATTCATTTGTAAGGGTTAGATTACAAGTTTCTCAAAAATGGAGTTTTGTCTCAGTTGTGAAAGAATTTGCTCCCTGTGACTTTTTGTTTTGTTAGCGGATTTTGGTGGTTTTTTTAAGAGTATTAGGTTTTTTGGTTGACACGCTTCTGTGCCTCAAAGGGTACCTCGCCTTCTTTTCTTCGGGTGTCAATTTTTCCTTAATCTGCCAACTTACAAGTTTTACTTAAGATCCAAGTGGGCATTTCAGAGGGATTTGAGGAACTTTCAAATGTATCAGGGGAGTACTTTTTGCCTCCTTAAATGGTAATTACTACATGTTCCATTCTGATTAGCTCATTGCAGTCCTTCATATATTGGGAGGCTTTTTTACCAAATGTTTCATTTTGGCATAACAAAGGGCTACTTACAAAGAAAAGATACCATGTAGGGGGAAGTATGACTACAATTCAACTCATTCAGTTCTTGTTTTATGGAGTGATTAAATGGAAATCCAATACTTGCTCTATGAGCACTGTGCATTAATTAAACACTCATCAAGCAGCTATTTTTGAATTAGTGAATAAATGCTTAATTTTAACTAATCTAATCTACTGATATCTACATGAAGATTTCTGCCATCATTTGAATTGGAGTTTAGTGTGGGCAACTTTTGCATACGAAGAGGACCCTGATTCTTTTAAGTCATTTGTGGTTAACCATATTTGTGTACAAATCAGTTATAGCTGACAGCTAGGCATAAAAACTCCATTTCATTGTAGGTGATACGGAACTGTGAACTGGTGGTTTGCTGCCAACTTATGATACCTAGAGTTCTATAAAATTGTTATCTTTATTTGTAACTTGTCTTTGCTAACACTTGATATAACTGGTGTTTTGTGAGTCTTTGTGCTTTGCTCTCCAGATACAGCTGGGTATATAGTAAAATTTCTGGGAGTAAAATTCTTTGTTCAGTCAGTGGCTGCGCTGTGATGTTATACTTACTATACTTGTATTTGTATAACCTATAGTTACATGAGCTGTTTTTCTTAAAGTTCTCTGCTGAGTTGCTTGCTTTTTAGGAGAAACACATGCTATCAGAACTTGATCTCAGCTTTTTTGACTATTATTTAAAAAATGCTGTGATGGCTCATTACTGTGCTAGAACTTAGATGAACTTTCTCATCAAGTGTATTTAACTTGAGAAGTGTGTTCTGGTGTGACTAAATCTACTGGACTAAATCTATTATTTTTGTTGAACTAGAATTAGATTGACCTCAAATACCTTAATATAATGTAACTTAGCTTTTATGCTACTCCTTTCACATGCTGCTGGGAAGATTGCATCACTTGCAAATTAAAGCATGATGAGTTACTTTTGCCATCTTCCGTGATTTTGGAACTGCTTAAAAACAAATAATTCAGCTTCTAAACCTTTTCTAATTATTAGCTTACATTCTCCATTGAAAATTTAAGTCCTATTTGTAAAAAGCATACATGTTTTTCTTCTTCAGATTATATCTCCTACGGCATTGTTCTTGGCTGCAAAAGTGGAAGAACAGCCACGGAAGCTTGAACATGTTATTAAAGTAGTAAATGCGTGTCTTCATCCTCATGAGCCACAACTGGATACAAAGTGTGATGTAGGTCAAAGTTATGGTTTTAAAGATAATCAGATAATGCTTTGTCTCATGAGCTGCTACATTGTCTTGACTGGATTATTGCTATCTACAAATGAGAAAAAACTTGTTTGAACTATTAAGTAATACAGATCTCTTGTATTACTTAAAGCTAATTGAGCACTGGAATATTTGAGTTATGACAGATTGCTCCTCCTTGAACTTGCATTATTGCTAAGACTGGTATAGTAGGAGTCTACACATCAAATAGGTTTTCTGTGTGGTTCTATAAGTCTCGTGCTTCATGTAGAGTTCAAGATGCTGACAAAGAAATACTCATTCTGAGGCTTACTGTGTGCCGTTTCCTACGCTGTGTTTTAAGGGATGCCATACAGGTGTCATCTCTGCTGTACATTTGGTCTTCCTTGCATTTGCCAGACTTTTTACAGCTCTCGCTTAATAGTTCCAATTTTATTTCTTTTTATGATGCTTCTTAGAACCACATGTATGAGGAAGTAAGGTGGAAATGCATCAGTTACTCTGCGTAATGGTCAGGCTGAGCTAGTTACACCCTGCTGGACCTGAACTGACAAAACTGTTTGCCATGCTCCCAGTTCTTGAAGTGACATGTGGAGCTGTATTAGATATATATTTGCGCCCAGATGAACGCTGGTTGGGTATGTCCAGCTGTATTTTAATGTACTTGTATCTCTAAGGAGGTTATGACTTGAGTTAGTTTGCACTGGCAAGCCTCCAGAATGTGCCTAACATCCCCCACTCTCCAAAAAGAATACTCTGCTAGAAGTATCAAATCCAGGGTAAAGAAACTTTACTGTGAGGAGTGGTTAAGCTGGTATAACTAAATTTACAAGAACATACTAATAGATACAGCGAAGCATTCTGAATTGTTAGTGCTCTGTGGCATGAGTAGTGGTCTTTGATTTATATTGATCATGCCTGTTAGTTCAAAAGGAAGTGTATAATTGAAATATCGAGACAATAAATACCTGTGTCTTGACATGTTTGCTTGTTTATTTCAGGCATATCTTCAGCAAGCTCAAGAGCTGGTTATACTTGAAACAATAATGCTTCAAACTTTAGGTATGTCGTCCTAAATACCTTTTGTGCAGCCAGCTTCTCATGAACCAGTAATGGGACACAGGTAGCAGAATTTTTTTTTGATGCACTGCTGGTATACTAAAATTTCACTAGTTTTTGCATGTAACTTGTGAGTCTAGTTCCATATTGTGTTCATTCTGGAGAAAAATGTTATACCAGTACTTCTCAAATGTTTTGGACAGTTTGATGGAGTAAAGAAGTATACCTGTCAAAATAATAGTAATGGTGTTGATGTTTCTTTATGTGAGGTAGCATGCACTAAGTTAGCTGTGTGTTCTGAAGCAAATGGTAAAAGCTTCATGCCAAATGTTCTTCCCCATTTTGTCTTTAATGGAAAAATGTGATTGAGTAGGGTTACTGCCTCTGAACATCAAAATGTGTATTGTTACTGTTTAATGGATTCAGGTAATTCCAGAATCTGATAAGAAATTGTTTTAGCTTTAAAGTGATGTCAATAAAGACAAAGCTAGCAGGCCTGAGAACACTGACTTAAATACCACTGAGTGTGTGTTTTTTTTTTTTTTTAAAAAAGTTAATAGTAGTGACCCATTTTTTAAAATAGCTTTATAAACAAAGATAGCCTTCTGGAGTGACTGGCCTATAAACTGTCTTAGTTGGTAATCTCATGGAGGCGACACGTCTGTTGATCCCAGAAATGATTGAATAAAGCACATGCATGTGCACACATCTCTGTGTCCGTGATACAGCTTGTACTGACTTATAAATGTACTGGAAACTCTTCATATGTCATTCTTTAAAAATACAGTAGCTTCATAGATACTGTACAGAACTTGAGAGTAATGCAGGAATGTTGATCTTTGAAGGGCTCTACTGTTTACCATTCAAAAATATGAAAGGATGCAGAATAGAAGGTACTTAGAGTGTTTCATGATCTGCGTTGGGAAGGTTTAGCAACTATTAGGTCTTTGGGAATAGGAAGAGTTTTCTGTGTATATTACAGATGAAAATGTGTTGTTCTAAAATATGTTCTTAACTCTTAAGGTTTTGAGATTACCATTGAACATCCGCACACAGATGTTGTGAAATGCACGCAATTAGTGAGAGGTCAGTGGCTTATCCCCTTGTGTAAGCTCTTTTTTTGCCTTTATAGTGAAATTTGAAGATGTTATTTGTGTAATATGATCTTCTACTATGTTGTCCAAAGTTTGTTTAAAGCTAGTTCCTAAAAGCCTGCTCTTAACATTTAGAGTTTGAAGAGTCCACTTGTCTGTCTTTTATGAATTTTTTGCTTACTTATTAAATTTGATAGAGTGATCTGTTCCATGTCTTTTCAAATTACAAAGCAGTTATTAGTTGAAATCTAAATTCTGGGTTGGTTTTCACTCTGAAGTAGTTTTGCAATTTGTCTTTGTTAAATAATGGCTAATGCTAGCTTTCAACCTTAGCAAATCTCACTAGCTGTGGGATATACAGAGTACATGCCAAGTCTGCTATCACATGCAAATACTTAATGATGTGACTAATTGTTTTTCTAAAGTAGTGTACTAATTTGGATTAGGTGGTAACAAACTCCTAACCTTTTGTTTTGTGCATCCTCTAACTTGCATGCAGCTCGTGAATGAGACTCTAGCTAGAAATCTTTTCAGTATTTTTGTTGAGCTTTGACACGCGTTTAATTCCTAAGTCTGTTTCCTTCAGATCTTTTAAAAAAAAATTCTTATCATAAGATAAGGGATGGGTATTGGGGAATCAATTGAAAAGGCTCATAAAATAGGCTTTTTGCTATAAAACCTGTCCCTTAATTTAAGAAATGCTTGAAAATGATTAGACTGTGTAGTTGCTGACCTTTAGTCATTAACTGTTGTCTCAGTGAAGAATAGCTAAGTTTAAGTTCTTCAAAGTTCTTCCTCCCTCTGTATCAGAAGGGTAGGTACAACATAACCAGGTTGACCTAGGTCTGTTTTGTAGTATTCTAGAAGTAAGGTTGTTCTTAGAAGGGAAAAAAGAGCTTCTTCTTTCTCACTTTGAAGTAGCTTACTAGAATTTGAGGAGAGCTGGTGTTGTATGTAGCTTATTTGCATGTAAAGTAGCTTTATCGCAGTCTTTGCTATCAGAGCATTCTTTGCTTTCTGTCCAGATTAGATTGTGATTCAGTGCATAACTGCAGCTAGTGTCTTAATAGATTGCATCAGCAGCTCTGTAAGGTTTTGCCTTGAGTTTTCTTAGCTGTTGGTCGACGTAAATGTAAGCACATTTCATTGATATGTGTGAGCCTCTGTACTTCATCTCAGTGTCTGGGGGGAGCAGGGAGGGGGTGGTAAGCAGTAGTGTGGATAGTTCAGGACTTCCACATTCGCACGTGTGTCTGATGGAAGCTTACAAGCAGTCATACTGTTATGTAAACTTCATTTCCTTTAGTCAGGGGTAGATACTGCTCTACAGTTCAGCTGTTTCCTGTGTGTGCTGCCTGCTACTTTCGTGTACTAACATAATTTGTGCACTGAAGGTACATGTAATGATTAAAACCTTAAAACTTAAAATTAAAACCTTAAAACTTAAAGCTAGTATTTAATGTCAGTGCAGTTTAACAAAATACTTAAAATTCAAAATTATATGAAATTTTGAAATCTGAAGATTTCACTGAGGGCTGGAAGTCTGCATGCCTCAAGAACTGGTGCAAGGTGAATTTAATACAATTGATGCTTGAAAAGCTACTGAGCTGGGTAGGTGTGCTGCTTAATGTGTGTACATACATAAATAGAGTTCTTGTTAGCATATCCCCCCCTAGGGGTGGTATGGGCTGTGAACAGAAGACTTGAATACCTAATTTTTAAAACATGGCAAAAAAAATCCATAGATTTAAAACATGAAATATGAAAAATGTAGTGATGCTTGAAAGTTAATTGAGAATAATTATCATGGAATGTTAGCTGTTCATATTGAGTGGATAAAGATGGATTTCTGGCAGTGATACTGTGATACGATTTGAGTTTTCTCTCTTAATGTCTACTTCTTGGACAGTGTTGCTTTAATGTAGATAGGTTCTAGACTTGGATATCCAGTCCTGAAGCTTTCAGTGTATACTGAAAACCATTGTCTGTGTTAAGCCCTTAATGCTGAAGAGATTGATTGAGAAGTTGAAGCAGTGTAGGGTTACTTTATGCGGTTCTGGTAATTATTCCAGAAGGCAAAGTAAGCTCATCTTATATTAAAGGAGATTAATACATCCAGGATTATTATGATCAAAACCTTCAACAGTATCTTTGAGGGGAGAGGGAAGGGAAGATGATAATTTGGCTAATTGTTTAACTGTATGTAAGAGGTTGGAAAGTTAGCCGAGGTCCTAACAAGTCCTGAGTGACTTAACAAGGCTTTTTGGCTCAGCACACGTGCACTGAATTATCATGTCAGGAGAAAATGCCTTGCTCCCTCAGAAAAGCTGGCTAAAACTTACGTTTAATGAAGGATCTAAGAAGATGCCTGATTCCCTCTATCACTTTTTGTTATCTTGCATCCAGAGTGGTGTGCTTTATGCTCGCGCTGTTACCTGTGTTAATCTGTAAGATATTTCCTTTAAAAAATGATATTCTGTTGATGAGATTCAAAAGTTCCAGCAAGATCCTTTGTCAGAAGACCCTCCAGACAGGAAAAAAAAACTATTGGAAGCTGATCTAGTAAGTGGGAACTGGTGCTAATAAACTTAATCTGCTTGAACTTACAACTAAAGGAAAAGCATAATTCATCTCAAGATTGAAACCCCTCTGAAAGTCATAGTAGACAAAATTGATTATTGTTAATAAGGGGTGACTGGGTGTCTGTGTGTATATATTGACTCAGGATGTTTAGGTGTAAGATGCTATTCATTCTGGTTTTCAGAGGTTCGTGGGTTCATACAATTGTTCCATCTTCATGGTTTAGTCAGTATAGTAGTCAAGGATGGGTGTGGGCTCAGTCTGTTTTCTGCACCATTCTTCCTCAGTGTCAAGAGACTGAGAAGAGGAGACAGGACCATCATTCCTTAGGATCTCACAGGTCCTCTAAGGAATCTGGGGCAGTGGATCCATAAAGGCAAGCTTCAGTGCCCACTCCAAGGATGCTACAATGATGAAGAGAAAAAGGGAAGAAGAAAAATAAAAGCAAACATTTTGTTCCTGGTGCCAAACTACCTTCACTGGCTTGAATTCTAGTTGAGCAGTGAAACTGCCCTAGAGCAAGACCATCACAATGTCCTCTTATGCTCTGGTGCACACTCAGTCTGTTCTTAGCTGCATCTGGTGAAGCTTGAAGGGGAGAAATCTATCTCCTTATCTTAATCTTGGGAAGTCTTCCATCATTCCTTTTTTTGTATTGGTACACAACCTTCTTTTGGAACTGAAGATGGGATCACAAGAATTTCTAAGATTGTTCTCACTACTCTGCAGGTTATAAGGTATCTTGAACACCCACGATTCTTACTAGTCGTTTGTGGAAATTGCACTGTCAAGTTCTTCAAACATACCATAGTGGGGTTAAGTCAGGCTTATGAAGTCTGCAGAAGAGATCAATTTGAGGACAACTTAGATCTTAGCACAGTAAGTTGTGTGGAAAAAATCTTAGATGCCAGCTGTACTCAAGCCATGCTACAGGCAACTTTTACATTCTGAACTTTCACCTCAGTCTTTTACAGGCCTGTTCACAAGGTTTAGAAGCTTCCAAAAAATACAAAGCTGCCAGGACTGATCAGACCTGAAGACCTATGCTATGGCCTTCTCCAGTCCTTTCTAGATAAAACAGCTGTCCACCAACAGCTCCATTCAGAGGCCTGTGGCTTTTTTTTCCCTCACAACTATTTCAGCAGCCTTCCAGTCTTTTGATATTGATTGGCTTATCCCTGGTCTTTTTTCTGGGGATGCTTTCTCAGGGTCCCAGGCAGAGACAGCCACTGTGCTCCAAAAGCTAACTTGGCAATTGCATTTTCATGATTGTCAAGATCAAAGATAAGTTAGTGTTGAAGAAAAAAATATCTCGGAGTTGCATCAGTTTATCTGTGTGACCACGTCCAATAAAGACCATTTTTGCTTCACACTGGGAATTTCTTGGAGTCAGTAGCCTTTTGGGAGTTGTATCAGACAGCCAGTCCCATTTCAAAATCTTGATTAAGTAATCCCCTGCCTTACGGTTGCTTTTGCAGCAGTGAGACAGGGTAGGTTTTTTAAATCACTCCTGAATGAAAAAATATGGAACTGATTAATATGTCTGATATCAGTCATCTGCCCTACATCTTACAAGTTGTAACAGGCAAGCTGTGCTGGCTTGTTTTAACCTCTGTACTTAATTATTTGATTTGGGAAATGGACTTTCCTCTACTTTGCTATAAAGGAAATAAAATACAGGAACCAGGATTTATTAGTTTTAATTTTAGTGGGCAGACTCTACTGAAGAAAAACTGCTCTGCATGTAAGAGAAGAGTTTGGGACAGTTGTTTTCAATTGTGCCTTATCTTTACAGAGACTTTTAATTATTGAGCTGAACTTCCTTCTGATTTTGGCAGTGTTGGTTATTTAGCTGTAAATCAATTGAAACAAGTATGATACTGCTTGTAGTGTAGGTAAGGTATTTATCACATTAATTTTTTTTTATTGAGGCTAAAAATGTGTGTTTCAAGATGTGATTCTTCTCTTCCAGGTATATGTTTTGATTTACTCAACTTTCAAGCTGATGTTAAATAGAAGTTTTCTGGCATCTGCTTTTCTTCCTTTTTTGAAAATGCCATTTCATTGAGAGTAGAGATGCTTCTTGGTCCAGTCCCTTAATTACAACATGCTGTAACTGTACAGAACGTAGAAATTATTGAAGGTCCTTCAAACATTACTTTGAAAAACGAAGAGCAAAACATCAGTTTCAGTCTTGTTAAACCATTCTGTGTTTTCATTTGTTTTTATGATCTCATTTTAGTTTTTCTTTTTGGTAATACTGCCTTGTACTTTTTTTTTTTTAATGAGAGGGAGTGGAAAAGGTTGAACTCCATGGTTATCTGGCATACAACTACCATTATAGTTTGCAAACTAATTATAGTATAACCCTTTCATGTAGCTCGCCTTTTGATTATTATGGATTAGCAGAATTTGTATGCAGGAATGGATCCTGTTACCTTGTTCCTTCCTTGTTATTTTCAGATTATGGCACTATCTGCGTAGCGTGAAGACAAACCTGATTTATACTCTTTGGCAATCATTAAAAATAGCTAAATCATGATTTAATACACTTATTTTTAATTAAATGTTAAAGGCCACTGCAGTATTTCTCAAATTTAATCGAAAGATCATTTAAAATAAAGTTTTGTGACAGTATACCCTTTGACATAAAATTCAACAATACACTTTCTGCAGGTAGCACTGATTTCAAGTGATAGCGTCAAAGTAAGAATTCAATGAAGGCTGCATTCAATCTTCAGTTAATACCATTGTGCCCAGCTATCCCATTATGTACATGTTACAGTAAGTTCTTTTACTTGAGTGAGGATCACTGGGGTTTCACTGGTAGGGGTCAATGCTAGATGGTTGTAACAGTGTAAGTCATTGGCTTTTTGTCTGTGGTACATTGCAGTCTCTTGCATATTTTTTTCTGACAAAAATGCAGTTGTTTACTACTTATCAGAAGCTTTGACACAGGTTTAACAAGTGTGGAACAAAATGATTACTGAGTACTGTGCTCTCGATTAGAGGGAGCAGAAAACTTGTTTTTCTAACCATCTAGCTTGGGAGCTGTCTGTGTTCTGAGGTTCTGGGGGAGAAACGTGGTTACAGTTTTATGGGGGGAGGTGGGTTCTCCAGCCATACTGTCATGTTCCTCTCAAAGAGCAGAACTTGCATTGTAGTGATTGGTTTTTTATAGACTGCCTTGCTGCAGTCCACTGTTTGGGTGGGGGGAGGGAGTCAAGTATTTCTAGAAGAGTGCTTTCATGTATGAGGCTTTAGTGGGGTAGATAAGGAATGGGAAACGCTTCTGTGGGCTGAGTGAAGGGAGAGTCAGTGGACCGAAGGTCTGGTCCATCTCCAGTTACTGAATGTAATGGACACTTCTGTACCGTGGAAAGACTTTAAAGGCTAGCTAGTTATATTCAAATCAGTTCTGTGAAAATAGTAAATGGTGCTTTTGGAAGGTTAAACTTTTAATTTTGGAATGAACCTGATAAGTTAGCATAGATCCTTAATCACTTTGTTTTTCTTTTTCTTACAGCAAGCAAGGATTTGGCACAGACATCCTATTTCATGGCTACCAACAGGTTGTTATCCTGAACCTCTTTGTTGCACTGTTGTAGCACACTATAGCTTCCTTTACTGCAGGGCCCCCTACATGTGTCTTGCCCTTGTTGCAACAGGAGACTGGGCCATCTACAGTGGTGGTACCTTTCTGTTTGCAGTGCGGTGTATTGTACAAGGGCTTGATGGCACAAGGGGTTAAATGCACAATGAGAAGTGTAGTGGTGCTTTCTGATGACATTTTCTCGATTGTGAGTGCATAAGTCTAAAATTGGTAGCCTGAATAGCAGCTAAAGATTACAAAGAGCTAAACTTAACCTAGAAATTCGAGGATCTTGGTAAGTACAAAACTATTTTTAGTTTACACTTCTAGTTAATGGCAGTTTTCTCTTAACTTTAAATATATTGATCCAGTCTTAACTTATAAAATTATAGTGAGCCTAAAATCTTTTCATCTGGTTGATTTTTTTTTTATTTCAAATAGACTAGAAGTAATCCAGTGTTCTTCCTTTTAGAAACAGCTCTTTAATCTTAAATACGTGTTTTAAAACTTAAGTACTTCCATAAATTTGAAGTTAATTAATTCCACATGGTGATTGTGTATGGATAGGCTGTTGTAGAAAGACAGAATTTGAGAGTAGGCTTTAGTGTTGATTTTGTGATGACTGCAGTTTGTTTCTTGCAAGACAACATTGCATTTTATTAGGATTGCACTAGATCTATCTAGTATTTAAGTAACATCTACCAGTTGGTTAGAGTTATTCCAGGCAAACGTTTCTTGGTGGTTCTTTAGTGGACAGATTTCTGTATTTGAAGCAGCTGTTAAGCTGCAATAAAGCAGTGAAGCTGAACCGAAGCCTCTGTGCTGCTGCCAGCTAGAAGCTACAATTGAGTTCACAAGTACTGCAAACTCAGGCATGGTGAAAGCTAAGCTCAAAAGTCATTCACTTGGCCTCTGTGAAACTTTGGGTATCTTCATCTAATCATCTAAATCAAAGACTGTATAATGAGCTGTATTTTCTTTTACTGTAGTTATAATTTTAATTGTCCATATTACGCTAATTTCTTTTTTAGTACTTATGTAAAGAATAAACGGTGAATTTATTTACTATTAACCAGACTTTTTATAGGAACAGCAAATTAAACGTTGTCAGATAAATGCCTTGCCCTTTGTTTTACTAAGACAGTAAGGCATCTTAAGAATTTTCACAGAACATTTTTCTGTTTACTGCTGTTTAACTGCTGTTGTTTTACAACTGATCTTAAGCTGCGTGTTAATGGCTGATTTGTTTGGTTTTCCTGTTTTACATGTTTGATTTCCTTTGGTTCCTCATTACAAAATCTGTGTGCAACAGTCTTCACCTTACTACATTCTGTCTTCAATACAAGCCTACAGTGATAGCTTGTGTGTGCATTCACTTGGCCTGCAAGTGGTCCAACTGGGAGATTCCAGTATCAACTGATGGAAAACACTGGTGGGAATATGTAGATCCTTCAGTTACTCTGGAATTACTAGATGGTAAGTAATGCTGCCTTTTCACATCTTGAGATGCAAATGCTTATTAATGTGGCTGTAAAAATAGTAGCATAGTATTGTAAGAGCATAGCTTTAATCACAAAACAGGTTTCACTTATGTCACATACTGACTCCTCAGATAAGAGAAAGGTATAGGAGAGGGAAGAACTTAGGAAGACAGTTTTGAAACCCATCTTATTTAAACTTGTGAGCTGGGATTTCCATGTACCTTTTGTAGGTGCAGGTTAGAGTTTTGCTTTTAAATGCTTTCCAGAACAGGGAAACCAGGCAGAGGGACATCTGTGCAAGTCCATGTAGTTCTGATAATTTTATGTATATCAGTGTTCAGATTTCTGTTTTCACTGACACTGAGACAACTGTTCTCAAGTCATAACATAACATTGCCAAGTTAACAAAGGTAATTCTATGTTAACAATTTGGTATTATCTATGATATCTCAAACTCTTGCAGAAGTGGTGTTCTCTTATTTGAATGTGCTATCCTGTTAGTTTGTGGATTAGAAAGTCCCAAAGACGGAACTGCATTTACTACAGCAGAGTCTGAATTTAAAGCCTGTTATAGAGGTGGTAGTTTCTAGGATTCTCAAATATTTTGGTCTTTGCTGGTAGTTCTAGATGGAAGAACTTGTTTCAGAGGAGTGGTAGAAGCCTGCAGGCGTTATATGGCCCACCATAGCTCCCCATGCCCTGCTCTTCATGTCTGCTAAGCTTTTATTTCTTAATGACAAAATTGTTTGAAAGTGAAAATCTAAGCAGATGCCACGTGAAGCACAAAGCCAGAATGAACTCGAAGCTGTGAGTTTAAATGCTTCTGTCTTAGGGCTCCTCAGGTTGTACCTGTAGCTTGAAATACTACTCTGCCTTCTCATCTGGCTGTTGGCTATGCATGTGTGGTGAGCAGGCATCACTGTGGTTTTTAACATCTTGGGAGATGTTCTGTAAGCCCCCAGTGAACACCACTTAAGCATTTATGGAGCTGGTGTGTGTAATAAGGACTCAACAGCGGATTAAATTGGTGAGGCACTTTTGCAGTTGGAGTAAATCTGGTTTGTAACTTAGAATCATAGTATTGTAGAATCCTTAAGAGTTGGAAGGGACCTCTGAGGGCCATCTAGTCCAACTCCCCCGCAGTGAACAGGGACACCACAGCTAGATCGTGTTGCCTAGGGCCTGATCCAGCCTTCCATTCAAAGTCTCCGGGGACAGAGCATCAACCACAACACCAGGTAAACCTGTTCCAGTGCCTCATCACCCTTTCTGTAAAAGATTTTTCCTTACATCTGACCTAAACCTACCCTATCTGAATGTGAAGCCATTTCCTCTTGTTCTGTCACCACAGACCCTGCTGAAGAGTCTGTCCCCTTCTTTCCTGTAGCCCCCCTTTAGATTCTGAAAGGCAGCTATCAGATCGCCTCACAGCCTTCTCTTCTCCAGACTGAAGAGCCCCAGCTCTCTCAGCCTGTCCTTGTAGGACAGGTGTTCCATTCCCTGGATCATTTTTGTGGCCCTAACTTGCTTTGGAGTTCTGGAGAAGCCAGTTCTTCTAGACCTACTCTGTCACTGATTTTTTTTTTAGCTTATGAGTAAAATTGAATTTCAATTAAAAGTAATTTTTTTGTGCAAGCTGACAGGTATGGAGATCTAGGCTTCCTTTTGGCTACACAATTTGCAAAGGGTTTTGTCTTCTAAACACAGCTAGCTACTTTGTCTTGAACACAAATCAAAAACTATTGTTTAAAATAGTGATTCAGAGGGTCAGATGGCTGATATTTTGCTCACAGCTGTTACTGATTGTTCCTTAAGTTCAGTGAAATAACTGAAACCATGACTTAAATTTCCTTTAAAGTCTAAACTTCGTTAACTTTGCACAATAAATGCTTAAGCTGAGTGACAAGTATGTTATTTTAGGAGCTTTTGTTTGTACAGTTTCCTCTAGAAAATTTTTCATCTAATAAATGCAGACTCTGCAAGCATCTGAATAACACTGGAATTGTGGACCTGCTTTTCAGAATGTGTGTGGTGGTTAGAGGGCTGTCTTAGTGAAATACTGTAGCTTTATTTGTTCAGCACTTGTCAGACAGGATTTTGATTAAATAATGATTCAAATCATGTGTAGCCTGCAGTAACAGCTGCTGAAGCAGTATTCTGTTAGTCTAGAAAAACTATAGAAGTTAAACCTGCTCATTACAGAATCAGATGTAAAACATCTTTTTTGTTTCTCTACTCAGAACTAACTCATGAGTTTCTTCAAATACTGGAGAAAACACCTAGCAGGCTGAAGAGAATTAGAAATTGGAGGGTAAGAAATTTTCCTATATCAGTGCAGCAAAAAGAAGTTCCTAGAACTATGAACTGCTTTTTATTCCCCCAGTACAGCTGGGGGATAAACTGTTGAGTCAGCTTTTATTCTCACTTGTGAGCTAAATTAGTTGGTTTTTTACTAGCATTCTAAGCTTTGTATTTTCTCACATCCTTTTTCCTCAGGCTAATCAAGCTGCTAAGAAACCTAAAGGTGATGGACAGGTATCTGAGAACTCGCTTCTTGGCTCATCTTTGGTCCAGAATTCCATTTTGGTGGATACAGTTACTGGTGTAGCTGCAAACACAAGTTTCCAAAAACCATCAACATCATTTCCTGCACCAGTACCTCTGACCTCAGGAAGTATTTCTGTTCCAGACAGTCATGCACCTGAAAATTTGGCAATACTAGCAACAGGAATGCCAAGTACCTCATACAGTTTGGCATCGCACCAGGAATGGCCTCAGCATCAAGAACAAACAAGGACAGAACAAATATACTCTCAAAAACAGGAGGTGTTACCTCCTAGTCAGTATAATATGAACTTCCAACAAGGAACATCTGTGCAGTTGCACTCTGGAGTGCATCACAGACCTGACAAACTTGCTGAACATTCTACTGTCAAACAAGAGTACTCTCATAAGTCGGGAAACAAACACCATGGACAAGTTGCTGCTCCTATAATAATTCCTCAAAAAATGTCTTTGGATAAATA
>JAOWBP010061912.1:22538-36328 GCA_028571105.1 Tragopan temminckii
ATAGCCCTTTCAGTTGTTACTACAGTGTGCTTTAAATGATCAAACTGTTCAGTATCTACCCATTTGGTAGTTGCTGTATTAGGTAACTACAGACATATCAATTACTATGTAATACTCCGTTTCCAGTAATGCAAACACTTGTAATTACTTGAATAAGTTTTATTTGAACTATGGATGCTGTTTCTATGCTTAAGGGATATTTAAATGGAAATCCAATAGTATCTTCTCTGCTAAATCTAAGCTTAAATCTTGGCCCATGTAGAAAATGCAGAACTATATTATGTGTACCAACTTGTAGATTTTTCTACATTCAGAATGTATTTGAACTTTGTTACATTTCTGCATTGTTGAGTACTTTCTATCCTTTTATAGTCTGTTTCCTTTCCATCTCAGCTTCTACTATTAGGTCTGATTTATAACAAATGTAATCTGTGTTATATACTGTCCTAGACAACAGTTTGGGCAGATGGATGGAAGAGCAGTAAATTGTCTTAATTAGTCTTCAGAGCACTACGCTAATTTTTTTCAAGTCTGTTTCAGTAGTTGTGCCAAGAAATGCATCTTATACAGCCACTTTGGATAAGCAATACGTTGTACTGTATATATAGCAATTACTGTCATTAGTTTGAGTTAAATGTCTGGATGATAACTAGTGCCTGTTTAATACAAATTGGAGAAGAGCATAGGTCTTCATCTTAAGGTGCTGATTCAAAAGAACTTTCCTATTTTGATTCTAGGAAATTGTGAATTCTTGTGGACAAAATGTTGCTATGCTACACTGAGATCCAAACTGACTTTTGGTTTCTCTGTTTAAAAAAAAAAAAGTCCATAAAATTCATTGGTTTTGGTTTTCAATGTAACTGTAAATATGTGAAACTGTATTTGTCTTTGTGTTTGAAACTAAATTTGATGTGGTGGTAGTGAAGGATGAGAGGGAGGGAGAGGATATGCAACAAGATGCCACTAATGTTCCCTGGCTGAAACCCACTGCACATCAGTGAGTGGTGTGGATTTCAGCCTGGGTAAGGTGTTTGTAATAAGTGAAAATTAATGGGATCAGCATCAGCCTCACTGAATAAATGCAATAAAAGGCTAATTGACAACACTATTATTCTGTTCCTCACTGATTACAGGGTTTTTTTTTTTGTTGTTGTTGTAAATTTGAGCACATGCATTATGTAACTTTGTAAAATGAAGTATTAGTGAAGACCTTGCTACAACACTATTGAAAATCTTCCCTTTTTGTGAGATAGGAGGTTTAGAGAATAGTGAGATTCTTTTGTGTGTTGAATCTTAGTTCTGTTCCTAACGTGGAAGTGCTGACATTATGTATCTCACTGTGATCTGGTACTTCGGTATTTGCATAAACCGGCAGTCCTGTATATTCTTTTGGCAAACTGTAAATATAAATGTTTCATATTAGCATAGCTGAATTTTTGAGGTACAGACATTTGTGTGGGATTAGAGAACTTTATTTCTAAGAACTTGTAAAAAAAAAAAAATATTTTCAATAAAATTCCCTACCTCACCTCTACTGTGCAGAAATTATCCCATTTCCTATGTTCAGTTGTCCAACTTCATTTGTAGATGCAAATATCTCTTTTTATTAGCAAAAATAGTATTTTCCATTAAATCAATCAAATAGTGAATTACTTTAAATTTGAAGCATAATTTATTTCCTTTGTTTCCTTCACTGTATGGTGCTCAGGTTTAGGAACACATGGTAAATAGTATTTGCACACAACAAAGGCAAATTCTAGACGTTTTTATGGCACCTGAAGAGATACATATATCTGCTCCCTAACTCTGCCTGTGTGTAATTTAATTGTAAAGCAATTGGCCATGATTGATACTGCTTTGTTTTTTTGGTACCTTCATGGCTGGGGGGAGGAAAGTGGAAGGGGAAGAGGGGAGTGACAGGAACCTTCTCTTTGTAAGACCATGGGTGGAAAGGTTCCTAGTCCTCTTTGTGTAAAGGGGATTTGAGGAAACAAAGTGTTTGCTTTCTTTAATTGCAGTTGTAAATACACATTCTGATAATGAGATCTAAAAATAGATGTCTAAAAGACTTTCAAGTTACTGTAAGATGAGCTAGCTAATTAATCCATCCTTTCTCTGAAATATTTAACTCCTTACATTTTGGGGGGCTGGAGAGGAGAGCCAGAAGTTCTCTTTCATGTTGCTGCAGGGAATGACATTCCTGGAGAAGGAATATCCTGCAGACGTGGATAGAATGAACTTAAATCAATAATCTTTACTCTTAAAAGTTGGAAGGACTTGGTTTTTATTCCTTGATGTTCCCCCACTCGAACCAATTTTCTTGCTGTAGTTCCAGCCATTGCTGTTTTGGCAATACCTGTAAACCTCACTTTCTGAAACTGCCTCATGGCATGGGTCCCTTTGGGAGATAGGGGAGAAAAAGATTGGTCTGCTCTGGGGGTTGGAATCATTTCCTCAGGAGAGATTTTGATCTTTTCAGTTTGTATGCAAGAACTGAACTTGAGATAGGGTTGTAGCAAATAGCACCAGTTCCTGCTGAACTTTGTGAGAAAGGCGTGCAAGATGATTATAGTTTTGAGCCTGAATCTTAAAGATTGTGGGTTTTCTGGGCTTGACGTCTGTGTCCTTGAGAAAAAGATCAGTGCATGTATTTTGAGAGGAATATTTTAATGTCATTGGTGTCTGTAGTTTTGAGACCAGTGCAGAATAGTTGGGTTGGCAAGTCTTAAGAAAGCTAACTTTTTCCTGAGTGACAGCTCAGGGCTTTAAATGTTATTAATAGAATAAATATTAGGTATCCTCTAAAAAGGTAAAAGGATGTGCTTTCACATGCTCGAATCTTAACTCCAGATGTTGAGGAATCTTGGTGTTACAGTGTAGCTGTACCTGCTCCCTGGTAGCTTGCATGCTTTTATAATGCATTCTTCGCTGCTGTTTTGCTTCTGGCCCACAGTTTTAGGAATAAATACTGTGCTATATATTAAAAAAAATAAAATTAAGGCTTGCCTTCTTTAAATACAATAAATCATAAGGCAAGCATGTCCCTTGTCAGAGTCAGTCATCATAAAAAAAAAAAAAAAGGATTTAAGGTTTTACGTTTTTCAACTTTTCTCCTTGTTAACAGGTTATCTGAATTATCTGGATTCTGATGTGAAAAATCTGTCATTTTCTTAAGTAAGAAATATGCAGTTGTCAGACTTGTCTGTAGAATGTTCTACTATGCCAGACCCAGCTGAGCTGCCTGAGATGCCCTAAATCAACATGATTGTTTGTTTAGCTGTGCTGAGCACAGGACTGGTATGCAGTAGCATATCCTTGGGTCTCAAACATGCTTAAGCTTAAAGAATCTTTGTTGCAAGCACTGGCATTAGACAACAATCTCTGCCTCTAAATCTAGTTAAACAAAAGCAAAAATTCGTATTTTGGTAAAAATTCTCAGGTTCAGGTTTAAAAACTTTAATGCTTATTTTAAAAAATGGAAATTAACATTAATTAGCTGAACTAAACATTATATTCAAACTCTAAATAACAATTATTAACATGAATAGTAGGGAACTCAGACTTTAACAGAGGATGTTAGTTTTGCATATAGGATGTGCATAAGGAGGAAGGTTCATAGCTCTGAACATTTTTAATTAATTGCATGTCTTAAAGCATTCCCACTTTTTCCCTGTTCCCAGTATCCCTTCATGCTAAGTAAAAACTCATGTTTACTTTGCAGCCCTTTTGGAGACATTACCTTAGTTTTAGAAGAATTAATATACATTATGGAATTATGTACATCCTACCCGAGTTCATGTGCCAGGGCTTCTACCTTTATTCAGCAAGGTACTTCAATGTGAAGATGCTCAAGTTACCATGGATTTTGACAGGAGGACCAGCTGGTATTCCTCAAAGTGGGACTGATAACTGTTTAAACTTTGAAGATTTCTGTAATGCTAAGATTTCTCTTTATACTGGCATGATGTTCTGTTATTGTTATGTGACATCATACCTACAGAAACTATTAATAAAGAATTTTGCTAGAAGTACTGATTTCTCTTCATTTGTATGAAATTTAGACCAAATAGCTCTCTGAAGTCAGGCTACTGGAATAATATAAGATTTAAAAGCTATTCAAGTAACTGAAGAGTTTAACACTCTGCAGGAAGTTGATTTTCTACAAATCAACTTTTTCTTGCTTTCCTTCTTTCCATTTTGTGAAACACCCATTTTTGATATCGCTGCTGGTGCAGAAGTCGGGGCCTTTAACTTTTGAGGGCTCAGCCCCTAAAAGTCCCAGGGCTGCATCTTACTGCATTTCTTCCTAGAACCCAGCCACTCACAACATCATAAAGTTCACCACATTTTGTGTCTTATTCCCCCAAAATCTTAACTGTACTGAGAAAGAAGCCCTATCAGAAAGAGGACAGTCTAAATGCTACTACCTGCATCATCTTCTATTGATGTATCAGAATATTTTTCAAATTTATTCTCATTGCATTCAGTTAATAGTAGGTAGTAGCTAGTTAGTGTAACTACCTGTAAAATGGTGCAGACTAAGACTATGTCATCTGCATGGTGCTCACTCAAGTGTTTCTCAAAATAGTTCAAGTCTCAGAATAAAATTTACTCTCCTGTTTCAGGTAAAGGACGTTGAAAATTAGTAGTGGTTTCTCAAGTGATTCAAATGGCACCTTCCAGCCTTTGCAAACAAGAGAAAGGTAATGCTTCTATGCTTCTGCTGCTCTGTATCAGCAAACAGAAGTTTAAGAATTACAGCATGTCACTTGAATTGAAGAGGGCAGCTGAGAGAACCCTATCAATGTGTATCCATTCCTGATGAGGGGCAGTCAAGAAGATAGAGCCAGACTCCACTGTGTTATCCAGTGGTGGGACAAGAAAAAGTGGGCACAACTTGAAATACAAGACGGCCTGCTCAAATATTTTATTTTCAGTATGAGGAAATTTGAACACTGGAACGTGTTGCCTAGAGGAGCTGTAGAGTCTCCATATTTGGTGATACTCAAAAGCCAAAGGACAAGTAACTGAGCAACCTGTGTCTGTCAGCCCTGCCCTAAGCAGTGCAGTTGGAATACACCATCTCCAGCTGTCCCTTCCAACCTCAATCCATCTGTAACCCAAAACTGTCCATAAAATGCCATGCGTTGTTAAAAAAAAAGATGGTCTCAAATCTCGGATGCATAATTCTAGAGAGACTAGGAAATTACCTTGATGTTAGCTCAGTAAAGGTACATCTGTGTGCAGCCGGGTATCTCTTGTCATTATCACCACAGTATCCTGAGGTTGATAAGCCTCCGCAGAAAAGGATAAGAAGGACTGGTATGTGTGTAGTGCCTGGTTTTTTATATTCACCAGCTACAGTTAAAAGGCCCATTTAGCTGAACAACAACTTCAGTATGTTTTATGCCAACATAATTGTGTGGTTTGAAATTTCAACAGGATCTTCACAGACACATTTAAAGACTCAGACCTACGAGTTTGAGAAGAGCTTTCACAAAGCTTTTTGCATCTGTAAAACTTTCTGCTGATACCATTCACGTTCCATCGGTTTTTACAGAAAATCAGCACTCCCAACTTACCTTACTTGTCATGTGCTGGTGATAGTGGTTTTTTTTTCCTCTAGAATCTCCTCAGAAACAACAAAATGTGTGGCCTTGTGTTCATAGTGAATGAATGTCCATTCCAATGAGTACAGATATGACAAAATACGTTAAGCGTTGTCTAAAAATAGACTTATTGTCTGCACAACCAATCTACAGTATTTCTGCTGTTACTTCTAACTTCAGTTTGTTCTGATCTTTTTCACAAGCGGAAATATTTTTCATAACAGAAAATGTTTACTCACTTGACAGGAGTTCTGAACGATTCACTGTCTTCCTTTCACAAAGGGATGGTCCAACAACTGCAGAGCAGAAGGGCGTTCATGTTGATCTCTGCATTGAGGATTTGAAAAATCAGTACATTAAATGGATGTGCATGCATGGTATGTGATTATTTGTAAAAGCTAAATGCATACTAAGCCATTTATTTTTCTCTTCTTTCTCCAGTGATTAGTTCTTTTTGGGTTGTTTTTTGAAATTTGTTTTTTTTTTTTTTTTAATAAGTCTGACAGAAAGGATGGCAGAATTTGTGGGCAGATGCAGTTGGCATTTATGATTTATAAAAGTGGAATAATATATTACAAAAATCATTCTTCCACTAAAATCTTTCCAAAACATAGAATAATTCTGTAAATTTGGCTGTTTCAGGTGCACAAAAAATGTATTTAAGGAACGTGACAATGATTTGCCTGAACTTGTGTCTGTCAGTCTGGTCTGTCATCTCCAATTAACTTAATTCATGTTAATGAGGCCATTTGGAATTACAGCATTTCTAGAACTAAGGAGTTTGCACCTTTTTAAGCCTCAGTTTGGACTTATTTCAAAAGCAAAACAGGAAAAAGGATAAAGGACGCTGATTTCCTAAATAATAAACTAATGGGAAAGAATGAAGGAGTCACTTACATTTGCAGCATGATGAGATGATATAGTAAACTTTTGCCACTATAGACACACATGAGGTTTTTGTTTGTTTTTGCTGGTGGTGGTTGTTGACTTCTAGTTTTTATTTTGTTTGTTTGTTTTATAAGGTCAGTACTGTATTAAAAACTCTACCTGTCTATTTCCTTCTACCTTAACATTTCCTACTACCTTCTAAATACTATTCTCTCTGAGACAAAGTATATAGGATGTTGCTATTTACTGACAACAGTTTTTCTGGTTACTGTTATATGGTTCAACATCTAACAATGCCATAACAATTCTAATCCAAAGATCAGAATTCAAGCTTCCTGCCTCTGAGGCCACTACCATGCCCACTAAATAACATGCTTCTCCCTAGTGACAAGGTCTGATCTTCAGATATATGTAAAAGGCTGCTATTAATTTGCTATTCATTTCATAAAGACTTTCAGTTAAAAAACTACATACCTGGTTAAGCATGCATGCACAAAGTCCACTGCAGTTCCAGAGAATCGATCAGGCAGGGAAGGCATCAGTCCTCTGTGAGCCCCAATATAGAACATGGCTGCTACCCTGTCCATGGAAGCCAGTGGTGGTTTTCCTGTTCCCATCTCAAATACTGTGCAGCCAACGCTCCAGATGTCTGATTTCCTCCCATATCCAGATTCACTGATAACTTCTGGTGCCATCCAATATGGAGTCCCATGCACAGACTTGAGCATCTCGCTGTGTGTGCCGCTGAGGCTGACCCAAGCTAAACGCCGGGCACAGCCAAAGTCAATTAGCTTTACTATTCCATTTGGCATGAGCATAACATTATTGCCCTTGATATCTCTATGTACTACACAATTGTCATGTAAATATGCAACCCCTTCTAGAATTTGTTTTGTGTATTTACAAAGGACAATTTCTGGCAATGGACCAAAACGATTAAGAATACTGGAAATTGAGCCACCAGGAACAAACTCCATGAAAATACTTAAAATGTTGTCTTCCAGACAAGTTCCTAAGTAAGTTACAATATTGACATGCTTCAATGTCTTCAGAAGATCAACTTCCTCATGCAGCTTCTGGTACTCCTTTTCTGTAGTCAGTCGATCTGATGTATCCAAAACAACCTGCTTTACAGCTATTAATTGTCCCTGGTTTGTCAGACCGCAGTATACCTACAATGAAACTAGCATTTATTAAAATGAAACATGAAATTAAAGTGTATGATTACTTATTTTAAATTTCTTTCTTTGTTTTTGTCATGTGTCATGTCTCACAGTATAATGCAAAATATTTAAGTTATTTATTGAATAAGAAAGTAGTCATTTAGAAGGTAAGACATAGTTCTGAGAGAACTAGTGCATCCCCTAGCATATTGACACTTCAACTTACTGTGCCATAGGCTCCCTTTCCAAGGACTTCACCTCTTGTCCACATGATAGTATCCTTGTTATTTAAATTGCTTCCTGGTACTTGAGTAGATTCCTCAAAGTTCAGCAGTCCATTTTCTTCACTTGATGCCAGAAAGGCTTTTTTGTAACTCTGCTTGGAATATGATGGTTAGTGTGAGGAGAAAGAAAGGAGGAAAAAGGCCTCATATTATTGTTACTTTTTTACACACAGTAACTTTTACCTGGTATGAATCTTTTCTACAGATTTATATATATATAATCCTTGCCTGGCACATCAATACAATGGCTATGCTACCTAAGACTACATAAATACTTTCAAATATATATCACAATAGTAAACAATTGGAAGATCACAGCATCCTATCTTTTTTGCCACTGAAAGCAAGCCAGGAAGAAGGAACACTTAACAGGATATATATTGGCTTACTATTTTATTTATTTTTTGGTCATATAGCTAAACTTTGCTAAGCTTAAGGGGGAATATGACAATTAATTTGCCCTAGGTAACATATATAATCCAAGCCTCACAAAAACAATTTGGAGGGGAATTTACAAGAAGAAAAGACTTCTTAAAAAAACAAAAACAAAAACATAAAAAACAACCCAGTAATAATTACTGCACCCAGCCACAGATCCCTAGAAGTATTAATGGAGGTATAACTGGCATTTGTGTTTGCAGAAGCATAAGGAAGTGTATCAGAACACAGTGAATTAATTTTCCTTGTAAATTTTTAATTTAAATAAAGGAAAATCTAAGAGGGTAAAGGAGAAGCAGTACTGGCAGGTAAGGTCATTAGTAGGTAAGGTTTCTTCACAGAGTGAGGGCCAGAATCCAACTAAGCCTTCTGAGCTTGAAGTTTAATTAAACATTACTTAAACAGATGTGATAAGCCAGTACTTGTAGTTAAACCAATTACAGTAGTCTCTCCCTTTTTTTCACTATAATTTCCCAATTTAACTTGACCCAGCATCTAAGTCTTTCTGGCTATGTCAGTCATGCCTAAGTACCACCTGGCTCATATCAGACAGGCAGCATCTAATATCACTATCCTCAGCTGAACACTGGAACACCCAGTGGGCAGCTGGCCCAAGGAGAAGAGACTTGGTCATTAGTGAGCACATATTACCAGTACTTTAGTTAAGCACTGATTATTGAATTAACATGAAGACTCATCTTTCATCCAACACTTTGTTGAAGCATCACTTAAAGGAGCAAGCAAGTTACAAAAATTTAATTTTACCTTTTCTAGATCATTATCTACTATTTCTCCATCTCTGTTCATTATGTTTCCTTCTTCTTTAGTATAGGTATTCTGCATTTTAGAACCTGCATATTTTGTTCTTGAAGAGTTGATGTCCTTATCTTCGAGTATTAGCAATTCTGCAGGCAGACAACAAAGCAACTCATCGGTTACACCCTTATTACCTGCCCAAGACAAAATGTTTTGACTTGTCTGGAAACTGGGGCTTATAACATTTGTTGTCTGAATCACTGAAGGCTGAGTGAGTTCATTTGCCAAAATACTGTTCTGAGGTGTGTATGACCAACTGTGACTTAATTTGTTTGTAAGGAGTTGACATTCCTGTTTATCTGAAAAGGGCAATGCTTCTCCTTGATTTAGAGTCTCAGAGGAGGCCTGGTCTGATTCCAGGCTTTTGCAGCCATTTATATCCACTCTGTACTGGGGTACACAAATGTTCTGGTCTGCTGTTATTAAATTGTCACTTAGAGCAGCACATTCTGTGTAGACTTTATCGCTGAGCTGAAGAAGATCCTGGCTACAGGAAGCAGCTATCTGATGGTTGGATAGATCCTGACTGCCTAGAGACTGCTCCAAAGAGGCTTCTTTAACAGTTGATAACTTTGAATTTGAAAGAATTTTGTTTGGCTTGGTTGATTCTGAAAGCTCTTCTAAAAATATAAGCTGATGATCTGTGTCTCCATGAAACAATGTCACGCTACTTGAAGTTTGTATTTGACAATCTGGACCAGAAGATATTACATTATCTTGCTGTGTGTTGCTACCACTCAATTCAATACTTTTGTTGTTTGCATGTAAGCCTTTCTGCTTTTGTTTAGTGACAGATACAGTCTTCTTTGGCTTAGAATGTGTTCTCTTTTGAGTATTTCTTGTACGGCTGCTGTCTCTTCTTTTATTGCAGGTAGAACTGCAGGTGCTAGCAGTGCATCCCCCAGGTGGAGTGGAACAAACATCTCTGCAAAAACTGTTCTCAAGATGATCAAGCTCACGCACGTGGGAATAGACAGGAGTTCCAAACATTTCATAAACATCTGGGCCTTTGTCATTTGAATTTATTTTCTTGAACATATCACTGTATTTCAGTTTTACAAACTCTGAAGCAGATTGTGCATATTGTAGAGAAAGTGGAGTAACAGGTTTCTTTGAGATAACTAGATTTTTGCAACTGCAGGAAGAACTTTGCTTTTTAAGTTTCTGAGAACTCTGAAGAAAATTACATTTGTTGGCTTGAGTTTTTTTTTTTTGACACTTCAGGAAAGTCTCAGAACCTACGCATGGCAGTTGCAAAGATGGAAAAATCTGCCTCTTGGCATTCCTCTTTTGTGTATTATGTCTTATGGAAATCTCATCAGAAATAACTAAGCCTTCAGGTGTCCTTGTCTTGCTACTCATTTTAGATTTTGATGAACATTTGTTTCTATTCAACTTTATCTCACTTTTGTCATTGTCTTTGCGAGCTAGAACGTTGAAGCTCTGACTGATATGAGGAGGCAGGCTACGAACGGTACTCCTTTTTCTGGCAGGATGTTTAGCAATGCGTGGTTTCCTAGGTAGCTCTTGTTCAGAGAAAGTAACATGGGCAACAGGAACAAGCTCACTTTGACCTTTTGCAGTCACTTCTGACATTGCTTCATTTTCCATTTCAAACTTGAGAAGACAAATATTATTTTCTGTTTGTTTTGCAGAACAATCTTGCACTTCTTCTCCAGGAATTACTGTAGCTACAGATTTATCTTCTAAGACATGGCAGGACTCAATCACTTCATTTTTACATGAAGAATCTAAATTACAATCACCAAGCATGAAGGGTACACTCTCAGCATCTTCACATGGTCTACAGTGCAGTATTATGTCTGTAATGTTTTCTTCTATGCCAGTTCTATAGGAATTCTCCTCTCTTTCTTCCTTCACACCAGCTCTTAAAATATCTGTGTTTTTTGACACAGGACATAGAGCTGCAAATATTCCACAGTTTTTCACAGCATTACTTGTGCTCAGGTAAAAAAAACAAGCATCACAAGAACTGTCTTGGGTCATAATATCTACATTCTCACAACCCACTGAAAAATGGGACTTCTGGTCGTTCTTTTCAGTATTGGCAGCTACCTCAGCTTCTGTCCATTTAAAATTGTTTTCAATTTCTTCTTTCTTATTGTTAGGGTACTCATAATATTTGTTCTTGTTGAAGCAGTACAGGCCTTCTGTCGGACTGCACTTCTCAGAAATAGCAGCCACAATCACACCTGAAGATTTTTCAGCTTGTCTTATTACTGTACTGTCTAACTGATACTGGTAAAATTTAGTAGCTGATTTTATAGGCTGAGAAATAGACTTCATAATATTCAAAATATTTCTGATCTTGGTGTGCTTATTGACGAAAATATCGTCTAGAGGAGCAAGATGAATTGTTCTTACAGGCTGAAATGTCACTGGTAGCAAATGGAACTGTAATTTCTATTAAAAAAAAAAAGAAATTAATAATGTACTACACAGCAGACAAAGGTAAAATCTAATCACTAAGAATCAAACAGATGAAGGAAAAAACATCCAAACAGGATATATTGACGGATATATATTTATTAGACATATTCCTACATTTAACCTAATATGAAGTGTAATATCAAAACACTGAGACAAACACATTATTTTTCTCAGATTTACTGATTTTACTCATGTTGTTGTGGTATAGAAAGTGGGATTCCTTGCTATAAGGCACAAGTCACTATCCATAACTTAAAAACAATAAGCCTTGGCCACAGGTACAAATAATATCATCAGTTCTTAACTATGTCTTGTGCTATCTAGCATGCTTGATACATGAATTCAAAGGTTGGTCAGTAGTTTATTGTGCCAAAATTTCCTTCTTGCTGTGCATTCTCAGTGAATGCAATCCTCCAAAATGTACTACAGGAGAAATTATATTCCCAATGGAACCAGATCTCATGAAAGCAATTTTTAAAAAGCAAAAGCTGTAATATTATAACAGAATGCTATGTCATCCATGGAAAAAAAAAAAAACAAAACAATTTTTATAAATTATTTATTAGTTTTAAAAGTCATTACTGTAATTCTTAACATGTAGCTCTTCCATGTGTTCAATGTAGACTTGAAAAGCTCATAAACCATATCAGATGGAATACAGATTCAGCTCAATAGCATTTTGTTAGAAAATACCACAGTCTGCGCTACATTTGTCAGTGAAGTCACACAGATGACTACCAAAAAGCCATTTTTTAATATGGCAGCTAATGCAGCAGCCTGTTGTGTTTAGGATGTATTTTATTTTCCCTCCCTTCTTTCTTCTCTTCCCCTCCCATTACTTTAAAATTACTGACATCTTTGAAAGAGAGCAAATTTGAGAATTTAAATACTTTACTGTGATTACTCATATGAACAGTGCGAATAATTTTCTGAAAATATTTCTATTTTTTGCTACATAGGAAACGGGGACAAAATAAGCTCTAATAAGCCATATACTTTAACGCAAATGAATGCAAGAGAAATAATGACGCAGTCATATGCTCTGAGTACCCATCTGCATGTCTATATTCAACATCAGTTAGCAATCTGCAATAAATGTTTGTTGCATTCCAAGTACAAACAGGGGTTTGAATGTGCCAGGGAAAGCAATGAGCACTGTTTTGAAATTTGCAGTTCAGAAGGCTTTATTTAGTCTGCATGGTTTTAGTTTGAATGCTCAGTAAATCCCAAATGATAAGCTCTAGAAATCATCAGAGCCTAAGATGTGAAATAAAGCTGTATTAAATTACATTTGACATCAACTAATTTATTTTTCTTAAACATTTCCCTCAGTTGGTAATGTTTTTTTTTCATAGCTCCTTTTATGAACTTCTGCCTGAATTTTCTGTGAATGCTTTTGTATTCTGCAGTAGGTACACGAAAGTACACAGCAGATTTAATAAGTCTCTAGTAGAAAGGACAATTAATTAATATCCATAAAGACCAAATCCTCTTTTAATAAATACAATAAATTTGATCTTCTGCGGCTTTTAAAGCTCACTTGGTGTGACGAGCTGACTATGTTAAATGACAAGCTTGACTGCAAGTACAGGAGTAGCCATAAATTTTTTTTGTCAACAATCCTGTTTACACTTCTCACAAAATTTAATGTTAAATACTATTTTAATCAGCCATATAACGTCAGGTCCATTCTTCAGTTTGGCTTCAATTTTATACTACCCATCAACACAGTAAAATTGCATTGCTTTGTTTTTAAATTCATCAAAACTAAGTATCTAGGGTGTCTAACATACAGAATATGCAAACCTAAAATTAACTTACGTATTTCCATTTTAAGTAGTTCTACATCTTTTTAAACTTCCAACACTTTGCCCTCAATAATCCCCGATGTAATATAATAAACTAATATACTTTCAAACATCTGCTGATATTTATCATAACATCTATAAAAATTCCCACTTTTTACGAAGATTACACTATCATTATATTTTATTTTTGAATTTTTTACATCTCTAATAATAGACATTTAAACCTCCTATATAAATCTTATTCTACACCATAAATATATCCATTATAAACTGTTTGTGTTGTTAAATCATCTTCTAACTGAATTGAAATATCAGCTGGTTCTGATACTTCTT
>JAOWBP010061968.1:0-36275 GCA_028571105.1 Tragopan temminckii
AGCCTCCACCCTGACACAAAACCACTGATCACAAGGGATGTAGTAACAAAATTATGGAGTCAGATTTGGCAAGTTTAGTTAAATGGACATTTTTAAGCTTCATTCAAGATGCTATATTCATAAGGAAAAGCTCTAAGCTAGGATTTCTGAACCACAGAACCATTTTTACTCATTGGAAGTACTAGGTACAGTTTTCAGTTTGGGCTGGATATATAGATTTCCAGACACCAAAGCTCACTGTAACACAGAAGCATGGAGTAGGGACTATTTTCCCATTGCAGCTATTGCAGGGGAAAGGGTAAATATGGCATTGCTTTTAAGCAAATGCTGGCTTAATGCTCTGGGCATAGTGTGTGCTGTGCATGATCCTTTTTGACAGGGATGATGTTACCATGAAATCGGTCTTGTCTAGTTCTATCTTGTGTTCCAAAATACAAAGAACTGGTAGTTGCTTGGAGACATAGTTATATCAGCAGTGACCTGGAAGATTTCTTTTGTGAAAGCTGCCCTTATTCTAAGTGTCTCCACATACCTTCAGAACAGTAAGTGAATTATGCTACATCTGCGACAGAATGACTGCAACTGGACCCAAACGAGTCACACCTAGAAGTTGAGGATTTGATTCCAGGGATTTAACTCGTTTTATTACAGAGAAAGGAGCAAATGAGAAAACTCAGTTTTATGCTGAAGACATCCCATAGCCTGGTTAGTTGAAACCTTCAGTGCATAAATCAGGGTTTAACTCAAGCCTCAGGTTAGCTTTGCTATTGAGCTTTAATGCTTATAAATGCTTTTTACAGTTTAAATGATGTCAGCCTTCGATGTTTATGAAACCGTGGAAGTGCTGAGTCGAAAACATTCACATTAATAAGGAAACGCTGGGAACCACTGGGATTGTGCCAGTGTCAACCAGTGTTATTAAGCTAAGAAGTTCTTTGGCATGGCTGAGCTAGTGAAGATCATACCCAATTTATCTCTTGTGGTTAGTCATTTGATTCATGGCTTCTGAGTCATGGCTTTGTCTTGGACTGAGAATACCAACTTTCTTATCAACCAGCTAAGAAAAATGGATTTTTTTTTAAACAAAGATTTGGCCATACATTCATGCTAATCGGAGATGAGCCACTCATTTACCAGGATGATATCTTAGTAGCAGCCAGTGCCTTACTGATGCATTACTATCTCCAAGTCTACAGTGCCTCTGACTGATCTGAGTTTAAATAGCAAGGTTTATTTCTTTGAGGCCCTGAATATATTAGTGCAATGTTGCAGTTGTTATCTTGTGCCAGTGGATACCTGGTGGAGACCAAGGGCCCACAACACTGTCCTTTCTGTGTCGTGCTGCAAGGGTTCCCTTACTTCAGTGTTATCCTCAGGTGCTGCACTAAGGGAAATGTGTTTTCCACATAGCTTTGAAGTTACCTTGTCAGGCAAAACCAAGACGTGGAATATGAAAAAAATAAGTGACTTTGTTGGTTCTGCAGTCACTGCTCATCAGTTTCATGTAAAATGAAAGCACTAGAATGAAATCACTCTTTGACATCTAATTGCTGATGATGATTAATATGATTCTATTTGGTTTGTTAAAAACAAAAACAAAAAACAACCACATACTCTTTTCCTTCAAATGGGAAACTTGTTTTCATCGGGGTTGCTAAAAGCAGCTGCAGTTTCTGAGTGACAGACATCTTGCTGCTCTTTGTCTCTGCTCTGCCTTGGATGTACCTCCATCATTTTCCACAAGAGTTTTTCAGCAAAGCTTTGCAGTAAGATACAGTAAGAAGACATTATTGCTGTTTTCATAATGCAGCTATGGCCACTCATGACTCTGGGGCAGATGGAAGCTCTCTGAGTATTCTCTGTTCTGGGTTTTTGAACGTGGTGCACTCCCTAGCAACATAACATACTCTGCATGTCTCAGCCTGAAACACACACATGAGAAGTGAAGAGCCTCAGATTTATCTCCTGAAGCTGGCAGCCATTTAAAGCAAGTCTTATTGATTGCCACTTGGCCATGCGTAGAAAGCCACTTTCACAAAGAGGTCCATAAAAGCTCATTAAAACCTCAGGGTTTTGTGCTGCTTTTTTTTTTTTTTTAATTTATCCTCCCAGTGTTACATATCATTTATATATTTTGACTCAAGTAGCTTGAAAAAGTGTGGTTTGGGACCTTCTTTATGCCTAATCCATCCTCAAATCCTTCCCCCTTGCCTCATAGAAAGTCCAGGTTGAAGAGCCAAATTCACAATTGTACTGTTCCATTTAATGCTAACACAACTCCTTTGATAACAAAAGAATAGGACAAAAGGAAGGAGAGTGATCCCTCAGCCCCAGAACAAATATGGCCTTCAGTAGGATGCAAACACGATAGGAGACTTCTCATTGTAGCTGGAGTTCGCATCACTGCTGATATTTTCCTCCTTGGAAGTCTCCCTGCAAATAAAATATGTGGCAGAAGAAAGAGGGCAAGGTATAATTTTTCATCGTTATGACTTTTAAGCAGAGCCTAGTTTGGAAAGTCAAGAAGTCCAGCATTCTGGGGAGAACAAAGGAGCGGTTTGGGTGAGGCGGCATTTGCCACAATTACAGGCGGTGATTTTGGGGTCGGGTGCAGCTGTTCTGTAGAGGGATGCAAGTACAGGCTAACACCGCTGATTACAGTGGAGCTGCGCCAGATGTGCATCAGCCTATGTGAGTGCACATTTTCACGTACAGCCTTTTTATTCTAGCTCATGGCAAGCTGTTTTTTCTCTTCTTCCAGCTTTCTCTCTCGAACATTTATGATGAACAATTGTCTGCTCCTTGTAATTGGGAGGGCGTTACAAGCCATGAATGCCTTTGCTGCGGTAAACCACTTCCTCATCATGTCTCTTATGTCCTTGCTTTGTAAGAGCAGAATAAGCTCTGTTTGGCATCCTAAAATGGGATAACATCAAGTTTTTTGCATCTGTCCAACTGAGCATCTGCAGGGTCTATTATGCCGGATGCGTTTAACCTGGCCTGGCACCAGGAACATTATCTATGTTCCCAGAATGCCCTGGGATGTAGTTGCATGTCAAATCCACATATATCACAGAGGCTCAGCCAGGCTACTGCAGCTTGCCACAAGCTTGCGTTGTCCACCCACTCCAAAACTAAAAGCCAGCGTTACATTTGATTAAACTTGTTGCACCCCTTGTAACAGAAATGGCTGATATCCTTGTCCTAGAACTTATCAATACACCAATTCACATCGTTTTTTCTTAAAGCAGTTGCAAATCACATTTTACAGTGCTTGTACATACACTTTAGCTATGCAAATTATTCTAACTGGTGCCTGTTTCTGCAGACAGCCATCCAAATTACTTAGTTCTGATGTCTGCTCCTCAAAACACTGACATTATACAGCCCCTTAAAAAGTCATTTAGGCATGGTACCTGCATGCAAGGCACTGATGTCTGCCACTGTCTGGTGTTAACAGGAATTTCAGTGCCATGTGGGAAATGCAGTTTCAGACTCGGGGTTGGCTCAGATTGCAGGGAACTTCCCTGTTTTTCTGATTTGTGAGTGCCTGTACATCCGTACCACTGCACTGTAGCTCTAAATAAAAGATATGAGCCTTGCTTTTCTTACCTATCTTCTAAAAATTATTTACGAGAAGTCATGTCTATGTGGCCATAGAATCATAGGATCATATCATAGAATCATAGAACAGCCTGGATTGAAAAGGACCTCAAAGATCATCTAGTTTCAACCTTCCTGCTGCAGACAGGGTCACCAACCACTAGACCAGGCTGCCCAGAGCCACATCCAGCCTGGCTTTGAATACCTCCAGAGATGGGGTATCCACAGCCTCCTTGGGCAACCTGTTCCAGTGCGTCACCACCCTCACAGCAAAGAATTTCTTCCTGTTATCTAGACCAAATCTACCCTTTTCCAGTTTAAAGCCATTTCCCCTCATCCTGTCACTATATGCCCTTATAGAGTCCCTCCCCAGCTTTCCTGTAGGTACCTTCAGGTACTGGAAGGAATGATCTACTTTTCTTTTTTAGAGCATCATCACTGAAATCTTTTATTCACTGCAAAAATTAACATGACTAACAATTAGCACAAGCCATTGCATTAAGTGCTACCTCTACATGAAAGCTGGTTGGGGCTGTGAGCAACCTGGTCTAGAGGGAGATGTTCCTGCTTATAGCTAGGACATTGGAACTAAGTGATCTTAAAGGTCCCTTCCAACCCTAACCATTTTACAATTCTGTGATATTAAGTGAATGTAAAATCCAGCATAACAAGATTTGCAGAATGGGTACTTGCTTTTTTGTTACAGCAACGGAGTTCTCTAAAATAAACAGAACAACCAATCTCAAGCAGATGCATGGAACAACAATCAGATTTCATCTCTGGTTTTAATCTTTTTAAACCACAGCATCTGGCATTCAGAGCTCGAAAGAACTGCAGACTAAATCAGGAGTTTGTCGTAACTTAGCAGCTTGAAGGAAGCAGATGCATGGCTATGTAACACGGAGAGATGAAACAGTTCTGTTCAGATAACTGAATTATAATAAAATTTGCAAGTGTTGGAACCTGGAGACAAATGAATGTCCAGAACCCATGAAATGTTATCAGATATAGCTTGGGAACAATAGAACAGAAAAGTCAATGCCCAGCTCCAGCACAGTGTCTAAAGTGATGAAACTGAATGCCCAGGTTTTATTGGTAGTTGCTATACTGTGTGACGTGCACACACACACACACACAAAACAAACAAACAAACAAAAAGTGGAGTGAATCAGTGTTATGTGAAATCTTGTGAATGAACAGTAGTATGATACCAGTTCTGCTCTCTTTCGGACTATTGAGACAGCCTTCTTCTTCTTAACAAGGCAGCAAATACAAAAGAAAACCCAACTCATGAAAGCCACATGGGTCTGATTTCCCATTTCCCTGTGCTCACTGTGCCATCATTTACCTCAGAGGCTTTGCATCACTTGGTGTGACTACCCACATCTCCTGGTCTCGTGGGGCTGAAGTCATGCTTCAGACAGCAGCTGGCCTTTAAGGACTCAGCAGAGGGAGAGATGATGCTGGGCAGAACAGCTAAGCCTGCACAAAGAAATATCTTTCAAACATGCTGGAAGCTCCATGGAGACCAGTCTTGTGACATGGTTACACCATCACAGACGTGTTTCCAGTGCAGTGGTTGGTGGGTGCCTCTTGCCAACCTGCCTGAGACAAGAGTGGAATGTGCGTGTCAGGGTTGCCAGACATTTGTTGAGAGCAGAGATACCCCAAAACTGTTGGAGGGAAGTATCACATATGTATTGGAACCTCATCAGGGTCATTGTTTTATTACTTATAAGTAAACTTAGCATTACATAGCAAACATTTTTTTTCTCATTTTGCTTTCTGCCCTCTTTTCACTCCTTCCTTTACTTTTTTTTTTCTTTTTACTCTTTGTGAGTGATTTATCTCGAAGTGATTTTGCTTAAAGTGCCACTATAAGTAGACATTAAATAGCAGTAAAAATTCAAAGGCATTTATGCTGTGGTGTCTAATGAACCACCACTAGTCTGTAGTAAAGACATCTACCTTGTCATGTTCACAGAAGGCTCATATCCTGATTCAAGCTGTAATCCACTGATCCTTTTTTTCTTCCTGGATTTACAGCTCTGAATGGTGAGATCACAGCGCAGTCTGATATTTCTTATCCTTTCCAAATGTGGAGAATGACTCCCTTTTGCAACTCACATAAATGTAATTCATCTGTGTTCACAGCCTCCCATTCCGATCTCCAGTCCTTTTTAAAACAGGTCCACTCCTCCCCCTTCTGTGCTGCTTACGTGTTGGTTCAGCATGCTTTAGCCTATTTCTGTATGACAACACTTGCAGATCAGCACCAGAAATTATGAAACCACTTAAGCTTTCAGACGAAAAAACCCTGAAATTGTTTACATTCACAAATGGTACCTATTTAAACAGTTTTTGCAACTATTGCTTCCTCTGGTAGCAAGTCAAATAAAAAAAAAATTGGATTTCATTCCAGAAGGATAAATATGACAGGAGATATTTACAGAAGAAATGGATTGTTTTTATGAAAAGAGCATTTTCTCTGCAGCTTTCCAAATGGGATCTAAACAACTGGACTGACAAAAGATTAAAGCACAATCTATTACTCCAGCACAGAAAAAATATAACCCAAAGCATTCTTGTAATAATAGCACATTACTGACAGAGTGGAGAAAGTAGTGCCATTCTTCTACCCCATTATTCTCTTCTACCTCATTGAGTTCATTCCACAATGCGAAGAGATCTTTGTATGAAACAGGTGAATAATTTCTGCATAATGCTTTTGAGAAATGCTTGAATTAAGAAAATACATAAGCTTTTCTCGTAGAAAAGGCACTTAGCCCTTGAGAAGCATCAAAGAAAGTTGGAAATATAGAAAGATGAGCAAGTTTTCCAACCCAGAGTCTGCACACTGCAACTCTGTCCCTGTACTCTTGCTTTTAAACAGAGGAAAATAGGGTAAGGATGGAGACGGAAGTGTGTGGATGTTTGTGTATTCTGCTGGACATGATGACAGACTTACTGAGTGATAGGAGCTTTACCTTCGGACCTGCTGAGAAGTACCAGTAAAGCAGGACTACAGTATTTGGATGCCACATTGTACTCTTCTTTAGAAACAATTAATGCAAGAAGAGGCAGCTCTGTCTTGCTGGTTGTGTATTTTATGAAGGAGAGGTTAATTCACCATAGCTTCAAACCAATGGGCTACAAAACAATTTGCTCCTGGTTTTCTCCCAGCATCCTCAGAGACATTTGACTGGCATGGTGGGCGCTTCCCTACACATTTGGCAAAAGAAGTGGGGACCTCAATCCAAAGAAGATGATCCTGAGAGAGCAAAAGTTTGGTCCACACCTAGCAAGGAGAAGTGATGCAGGCGGTACAAGTGGTATCAATTGCAAAGCCTAGGCTTGTGGGGTTGGAGAGAAGTGTGGAACTACTGCTAGGTACGTGCAAGCCCTCAGCCTAGATGCTCAGAGACGGGGGACTTTGTGCATGCTTATCACCCACTTGAAATGCAGCCACAGGGAGTGATGACTCCAGCAACATTTTCCTTATGAACTGAGATCGATGAGATCATTCTGGGGTTGATGCAACTTCAGAACATCAATGCTGCACACCTAGGACAGGCTCTCCCATGCTGCCTGAAATATATGGTTTTGATGCACTCTAATTTGCTCTTGATGATTTCCAATATACCTAGCCTAAGTTTATGATGTAGGGGAAAACTTCTTCAGGAATGATAAATGAACAGAAGAGACCTGAATCAAGGTTGTTTAGTTTTGTTTGTTTTCATAATATGGTAATTTATCAGCTGTTAACATAATAATGCATCTTTAGATCTACTTCCCTTAGGTATGCCTTTCTATGCTTTTTGAGTATTTAAACCAGTTTGAAATTTCCTCTGATAGACATATTGCAACTTCTATAGATCCTAACAATCAGTACACGTATTTTTAAAGGAGAAATCTTATTTTCCAAGCCTTCAAGCAACTCAGTTAATTTTATTGATAATTGAACTCTATTTCAATCTTCAGTTTTCAAAACAGATCTAATTACAGTGTATGGGTGAATGCTTCCCCCAAGCCTTCCCGTATTTCAGTGCTAAACTCAGTTTGCTGCTTGTTTTCTTTCTATAGGAACTGAAGTCATCAGACTGATAAGAATAATGATAAAATATAGAAAAGATTCTTTATTTAGACAACTTTTCTATTGGGAGAGAAATAAAAGAAGAAAAAAACAGCAGAAAACCCAACAGTTTATCATCATGCAACACTGAGCGTGATGATAAATGAAAGTTGTTCACTAGAAATTAAGATGCCCTTTTATCCCTGGTGACTCTGACCACTTGCAAAGCCTTTGGGCACCCGTAAAGTGTAGACCTGTCATTACTCTGATATGCCTTTGACAGAGAAGGGTGCCTTCACTCTAAAGGCATTTGACCATCCTATACTCAGGGCTGATCCTTGCTGTACCACATGACATCATTCCGCATGTTTTAGTGGTTACCAACTGCTTTGCTGGACAGTAAAAGAAGCTGATCAAAGCTGAGTTCAAGAGATATGTTGATGATATATTTTGTGAGATTCTTTGCCTAACCAAGCCCTGCAATCTCCTCCAGAGTCAACACAGGCATACTCTCAGTAGGCTTGCAAAGGGAAACTGCTTCAGGTTGTTGGTTTTTTTTTTTAATTTTCTGGGGAACCATCTTGCTCTGGGTATGCCTTACACCAAGCAGTAGAAGAACAAAGTGCTAAATATTGCATTATGATACACAGCTTCTGCTGGAAGAGGCTTCGCAGGGGGAATGGAGGGCTGTGGCATTCTGTGCATTCCTTGCTTGCAGTCAACTCAGCTTAGAAAGATAAAGTACAATCTTCTGCTTGCTATCCGTCATGAGAAATGAAACCTGATAATTACGGAGTAATATTTAGCTTGTCATTCTGGGGCCATTACACTGAGTTAGTAGCGCTAAGAGAATGGATTTATTTCCTTCTCTCTCTGTTACTGTTATAAGCCTCAGATTAATAACGCTGCAGGCTTCAAAGTCTATTTTGTTCATAGCTGCTGGCTGCGGAACAGGCAAAAACAAAGATCAGATTTGCAATGAAGTGGGCATTAAAACCCTTTAAAAAGTGCATCTTGGTCCTACTATGAAGAGCTATTAACAAAATTCTGGGATGATTGTAGAAGAAGTTTTTATAGGGGGTCAAAATATCTTGGGTTAGTTATCTCACAAATAGGTATTTTCAGTTTGTTCAGCTCCCTGTTCTTCCTGCTAAGGCCTTTTTCCATTGCTGTTTTATAGGACCGTAACTGGGAATCAGACCTCAGTTTAAATGGGAATCAAGCCTTTGGGATGCAGGCACCAGTACAGTCTCAGCGCACCAAGGCAGTATGCATCAGCCATGCTCAGAAACGAATGGGAGCCAGCAGCTGCAGCATTTGATTGTGTCCACAACTATCATATATTAAAAAATAGTTGGGAAGTGAAAAAATCTAAAGAAAAGTCATACCTAATGACAGAGACTCTATCAGTAAAGCTGACTTGTCTCAGAGTAACAGGTATCTTTTAGGTGTGAATATCCAAAATGCATTAGTTGACTGTTGTTTTAAGCTCATCTCAGCTTGTGGCTGGTGTTGAAGAGGAGCTCTGTCTGTTTTTCCCAGATAAGTCAAGCAAAATCTTAAGAATCATCCTAGAGGTTTCATTTTCAAAATTGCATGAGTTCTTGTAACTTCTGGCATACCATTCCTTGTGGATAAATATAGTGATGTGCATTGCAAAATCAAAAACTCCACGCTGATTTTTTTACTTTGACTCACACAGGATGCTTTTTAGGTTACTAAATTCATTGTGAGTGCTCACCGCATACAGAAGTGGGAATGAGAACTGCTTAAACCGATTCAGGGTTTACTTTACAAACATCAGTTAGAACACTGCTAGTGTTGGGTGTCGACTGTTGAGATGGAGGCATCGCTCCCTGCTGATAGGACATTAAGCACTTGTGATAGAGGTGCTGATGGTAGTTGTGTGACTACACGAGTATGGAAAGCAAAGAATTGTGAAGGGAATGGGCTATTTCAGAAATGAGAACTTTCCTTTTACATTTTGAAACAAACAGTGAGTTCAAAGCCCCCAAGGTGAAGCAAGGCAGAAGAGAAAGCAGTGTTGTGTGTCTTTTTTTTTTTTTTTTATTGAATGGTGCTATCCAGGTGTGGTAGAAGAACCAAACAACATTTTCTTTAGAGAAAAATTTTGGTATTTGTATGCAGTATGTTTGTATGTAGTGAACAATTTGCACCAAGAAGCAAGCTTATACATGTGTGGTTCAAGGAGCTGAATGTTTAAGAAGAGGACACGTAGCCAACAAGGGTAGTCACGGGATTTAGGACAGAGTTCACAAGGGAGATTTTGGCCTTGCCCATTGCTGAGTAATAACGTAGTAAGTGGGGTGAGCACAGGAAGGTCATGGAGTGGCCAGTTTTCTAAATAGGGAGATGCCAGAAGCAGAGACCCAGGCAGAACACACTGACTGCACCATTTAAAAGTCTTTGCTGCAAGAATTCTTAGTGGGGGGTAAGACATTTCTTGCCTCGTCTTACTGGAAGAGGTGGAAAACAAGGATGTTAGTGGGAGTAAAATGCACTGCCTTGATCTGACCATTCCTTAACGTCACTCATGGGTCCTGTCTAATCCTCCTCTCTGGCAATGCTCTTGTCCATCTGTGTTTATCTCTACGCCGAGTGTCCCACTGGCTTTTAAATTTGTGGATGTGCTCCAGATTCAGTGATGAATTTGTACTTTATGATATTTGTATCTCCACCCTTCCCCGATTGTTGCACAAGATTTCATGCTGGAATTCTTAACCTTAAGTTTTTAAAAAGATCTTGTGGATCTAAGGGAAAAAAAGAGCATTTTCTTTCTTAAAAACCTACATCCTTTTGACAGCAGAGAAGAATATGACTAAGGACAAAGTAAGTTAAATTTTATGTGTGTTTCCTAGATGCGTTGAGCCTCTGCAGATTGTGAGATTTGTAAAGCATGGTGGCATGAAAAAAATGTGCTCTGGAAAGTAGGTTGTTATTTGTTTGTAAGTTTGCAAAAGGAGTAGGGAACAAAATTCAAAGGAGCATGATCCTGCTTGAGGGAAACCAACAGAAACTCTTTCCCCCAGAGAATCCTGAGGGACCAGGTGCACTCTAAGGATGTGCCACATCCCACTAAACACCAGTGACACTTTATCACAAATAAGCAGTGACAGGTGAAGGGCTGACCTATTGGAAAGGAGCCCTGTGGAGAAGGATCTGGGTGTCCTTGTGGACAACAGGTTGGCCATTAGCCAGCTGTGTGCCCTTGGGGCCCAGAAAGCCAATGCTATCCTGGGTGCATTACAAAGAGCATGGCCAGCAGGTCGAGGGAGGTGATCCCCCCTGTCTGCTCTGCCCTGATGAGGTCACATCTCATCAGGGGAGTGCTGTGTCCAGGTCTGGGCTCCCCAGTTCAAAAAAGACAGGATGATAAAGTGGCTGGAGCATCTCCCTTATAAGGAAAAGCTGAGCAACTTCGGTCTGTTCATCCTCGGGAAAAGAAGACTGAGGGGGAATCTGATTAGTGTTTATAAATATCTAAAGGGAGGTGAGAGGCAAATGGATGAGTCCAGGTTCTTCTAGATAGGACAAGGAGCAATGGCCTAAAACTTGAACATAGGAAGTTCCATACAAACATGCAGAAGAACTTCTATATGGTAAGGGTGACAGAGCACTGGAACAGGCTGCCCAGAGAGGTTGTGGAGTCTCCCTCTATGGAGATATTTAACACTCACCTTTATACCTACCTGTGCGGTCTACTGTAAGGTACCTACTTTAGCAGAGGTTTGGACCTGATATTCTCTTGAGATCCCTTCCAACCTCCACAAATCTGTGATTCTGTGACTTCAGTTCATGTGTGTGACTGTAGAAATTCAGACTGTGAAGTTATCTCAAACATACATAGAAATGAATGAATCAGTGAATGCAGTAATTGCTAACAGAAGGAAACGACAGTGCAGGAATGGTAAAATAGAGATATATTTTCCTCTAAAAAGGATGGGAAACTTCTTTCTCTAGAACAGCATGCATAGGTCAAGAGTGCATGCAATATAATGAATGATGAACTTTATATACTTGCAAAAATCTAATTATTGTGCTAGGTATTTGGGATAATGAATTTACTCGAACAGAAATAGATGCCTACTGAAGGTGTCTGTACTACACCCTCATAGCTCTCCAAAAGTTTATTTTTGAGTTTGCTTTTATATTATTCATTTCTTGCACTGAAGCTCGATTTAAGGAATCAAAGTATGACTAACAGTTGCAAACTTCTGACTGAACATTTTTATTCTCAGCCTGTAATAGACCTCTATTTTTAGTTGGCTGGAACAGTGGCAGGGTTATTAGCATCACTTATTTCTGGTGTCTGTGATGCATTTTTAGAATCTTACCAAAGAGGAAGTATTGCTTAATATTTTATTTAATCTGTTAAAAACATTCTGTGAGACTGATCTTATAATGTCAACTTTTTTACATGTTATGTTTTGAAGACCAAGGAGACCACCATCAACTTTCTATTTTTATGTTAAAGCAGAATATTACAGAAATGGGACTGATAAACAGAAATGGGGAGGATAGTTTTTTAGCAGGATTGAGCAAGTTGCATAGTGTTTGTCATCCCTAAATAGATGGAGCACACTCATATACCACTGAAATTAATAAAAGTTATAGTTAGTTATCTTTTGAGGATTAAACCATGTATCTCTGTGCTTGTTTCCTTGAAGTAATTGGGCTTTAATGCACCTGCCTACAACCTGAGAGTGTTATAGGAATTAATCTAGGAGTCAAAAAACCTGAATGCTTTTCTGGGAGGAGTGAGTGGTCAAAAACAAAACACGACAACTCCTTTCTTACACAGCAGCTCCCAGGGATTGTTCACCTTTGTGAGCACAAAGTGGAATATTATGCTTTGCAGATGATGAGAAATCTCCAGGAGATATGTTGTCTATATAAAAATATAAAACCAGGAATTGTTATGTGATAATTAAAAACAGTAGATTAATACATTTGGAGTTAACAAGAATTTAGGTCTCCATCTTTAAACATATATTCAGTCTGATCCAGTTCTTACATCCAGCCGGAGTAGACTGTTGTTCCTCCATAAAGCTTACCATGAATTTAAACGTCTGTATAATCATGCATTTTTAAAAAATATTTGAGCATCTGACCTGGTGAATAACGAAGTCAGCTGAAAACTCCAACTGAATCCTAAGAAGTCTTGAACAGATGGTAAGATTTGCAATGGGAAAAGGATGAGTAATTGACATACATGTCAGGTAATCTGCTACTTACCAGAAAAATAACATAATTAAAGGAGGAAAAAGCGTGGGTGAGCACGAGTGAGAACATGTGTACATGAGTCTGCTCTTGATACCAGAATGTCTGCAACTCGCCTGTTTTTTCATATGATTTCTTAAGTGGTGTAATTATACTTAGTGAACTGGGTCTAATGAGAACACGATGCAAAACGCAACGTGCAAACATCTTAGCTTAAGTTAAAGATCACTTCTGCATGATCTGTTTTGCTCTGAGTGTAGCAAGGAGTATGAGGAGGCAACTGTCAGCAGCAAAATATTTTCCGATAAAATGAAGTCCTTTTTCCTCTGACCACTGTGTATTCCAGTGCCACCAAAATTCCTTCTCCTTCACTTTTGGCTATAAGAGTTCAATACTCATTTAGTTGTATTTTTGGAGATACTGTGTGGTACTGAAACCTCTGCAATTCACTCATGTCAGCTGCCAGGACACAAAATGACTGTCTCCACACTTTTATGTGGCTTGTTGCAGGTGCACAACATTTCCCCAGTAAGTTTTAAGTGAGGGCATATTAATTACAAAGCAAGATTTAGTTACTCAGAGAACTTCAGAAAAAATGTTAGTGGCCAGGTCAGAACTATTTGGAAAGATGCATGAATATGAGTAGGTGCCTTTTGTGCAACCACAACTTCAAGAACAGTTTTGACATAACTGCTACCATGTGGCAACTTTGACTGCAGACAGAAGGTAGTGGAGGTATCCTATTATAAACCCAAGACGAATCTTTCTTTTCCTTCCCACAGGTCCCCTTCCCACTCTACTGAGTTTTGTGGCTGATTCTGGTCAAACTCCTTGTACTCAGTCCCCACGCTGTTGCTGTCATTTCAATGTGCAGCCAGCTCTTTGCATCACCTGCGCTTCTACAAAGGTTGATACTGGAAACAGCAGATGTAAGAACCAAGGATAATTTGAGAAGGAGCTAGGTTGTCAGAGAGTGGTGGTCAGACAATATTAAAAACACTTTCTATGCACATTCCTTCATTCTCTAAGGCAAATATGAAGCCCTAGCAGTAAAATGGAAAGAATCAGCAGTAACACATAGGTGCATGCCAGTAACAGAGCAATTGTCATCTACACATCAGATGCTTAAAATGCCACATGCAACAATGCAGAGCACAATGCAAAGGGCTCACTGCTAAGCTTCTTCACAGTTCACTGCCACTGAAAGGAGTAGCAAAAATGCTGGGGAAAATGTTATCCACTGGAATCACAGCTTCTGTTTTACAGCCCAGGGATTCTGGCTTGCAAAACAAGCTCAAAATTCCAACCAACAATTCAAACCATTTAGAAGACAGTACAACACCCGTACCAAAAATTATATGGGCCGATCTGCTTGGAATTTAGCTAAGTGAAATGGAGATTTGATTCCAAAAGCACAGATATGAACTGAAGCTTTTTCTGTACAAGCTGTTTCACAGCTATTCATCAGGCAGTAACCCATGGGCATGTCCACCCCACACAGCTGGGCACAGACCACAGGCAGGGCAGTACGATATTGTGTCTCCATCACAAAACATGGGGAAGCGAGAAGGTGCTGGCTCCTGTCCCAGCTGCAACACAGATGGCTTTATGTGGGGCTGCACCCAAAATAAAGATCCCTTTTTTGAAGCACGGCCAATTAGTAATTATATTGTATCCGGCTCTGGAAATAGGTAGCTCAGGGCACTTTGCCTCTGTAGTTCATTGCTGGCCGCAGACGTGACTTAAACTGCAGCATAGTGCTGAAGAGACGCTGACTCTCATGCTGCTTTTTAAAGTCACCTTTGAAAATCATGATGGGTGTGTGGGGGATCTTTCAGCTTATTTAGTTTTCCGTTGAAATATAGTGCTTGAGGTCCTTCAGCTCATCACATCACTCCTGTCCAATATGAGTCATTCAACTTCCTGTCTAGGAACCAGGGAGAGCTCTTCTGATTTCAGAGTCCCATCATGACAGGCAAACATATAAGTAGGCTGCAAGAAGGATCACAGCCACCCAGGCAGGAGGTGAGGAGCAAGGCATCGTGCTCTGAGTTCTTTCTTTTGTGAGATTAGAGAATGCCTCAGCTCATTTCACTACAAGACACCCTCAAGCAGAAAGTGACATGGTTTCAACTTTTGTTTTGGGCCTCTATACTCTTTCCCTCCCTTTGTTTCCCCATTTTTAATTTGTTCCTGACTGCCCCATGCCAGCTGCACTCCTAACCCAGTGGTGCTCAGCCCAGTGCTGCAATCTGCTCTGCTGCAGTTTGGGGGCCCTGTCACAGCCTCCCAGGACAGGGCTGATGGCTGATGGTATTTGTTCCTTTTCCAGAGTAACGCTGGTGGGAGTGGACTATGGCTGTCAAGTCTCCTGTTACCACCTGAAGTTTTGCACTGTATTCACTATATTCAAACTGAGGCGTCTGATTACGTGAAATGTGCTCACACGTAATTCCTGCATTGTCTTTTCTGCTTTTAACTTTTGGTTCAAGAGAATAATATGTGTAAAAATGCACTCAGCTTTTTACCAGCAGAGCCAAAATACTCATAGTGTAATTACTTAGAGATGCTATTTTCAACCACTGTACATTGCTTTCACTGGTAAAATGACAAAATGATCTTGATTCTAACATCACACTTACTGCTGACACAACACTGGCTTTGCTCCACAGATTTTGATGACTTATCCTCATGACAATTATTTTGGGATAGTTTCATTCAACAGAATTTTTGATGATGAATTTCTGGTTGTTTCTGGATAGCTTACTGCTGGGAATTCTTCACTCACTGCTTTTGAAATTCCTGTTTCTATTGTGGAAGTTGTTGGGAGTGGAGCGTTCTCCTTTCTGGATGGGATTCTCCTCTAGCTCAGCAGTGCCAGCAGCTCCTAATCCCATGTTTCTGACTTCAGTTGCCATGGGAATGTCTGAGCACTGCACACTCGATGGCCTGATTTTTCTGCAGAAACTATATAAGAGAAAGGATGAAATCAGAGGGAGCTCCGTCATTCATATGATGTACACAAATACAAATGTACGTGGCAAACAGCCACAGCTGCAAAAGCTGAGCAGCCCTGAAGTGACTTTTGGTTTTGTGTTTAAGGTGTAAGGCTTGAAGCAGAGGAAGACTCTTCTTTTGTGTCTCCTAAACTCCTAGCTCTTTTTCTTGGTCTGAACTAGATAGTCTGACAGTCCAGACACAATTTTCCTGGGTCCTTCTCTTCATAGATATACGTTGGTTAGGTTTGAGGCTGCTGTTGTTCATGACACTTCCACGCTTTTTTGAAATTTCGATAGTTGAATGAGGCAACAACACAGGATTCAGATTTGTTTCTTCTCTTTTATCTCTAGATGTTTTGTGGTTTTGATTTGCTAGCAAAGAAGAAATCCCTAGCCCTTGGAATGTTTCCTTCTAATCACATTGCACTTTATTTCAGCAACATTTGTGTTTCCACTGAAATGAAAATACAAAATAATATCCTCTGATTTTTTAGATAATTCCTTTCTTCCTCTACTTAGCTGTCTTCTGAAAATCTCGACCTGTCATCTAAAGAGAACTATTTGTGCTGAAACCTGTGCTGTTAGAAAGGAATTTCCTTTGTTCAAACACAATGAATTCATTGATTGTGTAGAAATGAAAACTATTGCAATTTAGTCACATTTCATACAGTTAATTTATAGAAAGATTTTTAGTCATACATCATTTGTATGTACCTGATGATGGTGGAGCTGATTAGTTATTACAATTTCCTGATTCATAATGCAAACAAATGTGCCATCTTTGATTGAATTTTACATTATTGTCCCACTTTTGAGAAATATTCTGCCTGTGGAAAGATGTGGAAAAGGGCAGATATGCTAGCTCCTTACTTTTAAGTCTCTTACTGTGATCAGTGGGTTTTTATTTGGCACTGGTATGAGCTGAAACTACTGAGAAGAAAGGGATAGCCCCCTGCTCTTCGTAGCCACCATTATTCAAGCAGTGGAGTACATGGCCTGATGTAATCTAGTTCTGTAAAATATGCCCAGATCTGGTAAAAAATCACTTTTCCTTTAGTGAGAAGCTAACTTGCAAAATCTGCTTTCATTTTGTAGGTCAGCCGACTCTGCTATATGAATTAAATGTGCAACTTCTTTGATGACAGCATTTTGTTTAAGCTGGTGAATGACTCTATGCCTTGCCAATTTATGACACTATTTCCCTCTGGGCATCCCTTTTGGCTTATCTGTTACTGCCAAGATACGTGAATTCAATCATCTGGTAGTAGTTGAGCTGCACATCTCACCCCAATAAATGGCTGATGGTCAAGCTGACTCAGCTGCTGCTGTATGTTATTCCTCTAAACTTGTTACATTTGCTTAATTAATTCATTCCTGCTTTCAGACACTAGAAGCTGATAAGGGAAGGTTGCCCTTAGCTTAGTTCCTATTTCCTAACTTAAACATCTGATTTAATGTAATAATAAAATTACATTAGTCCTTTGAACTCATATCTGTCCATGATTCAAAGGATTAAAAGAAGTTAATCCAATCTTCTAAAAAGGTTTTTGAAGTTTTGAGAGTACCTTTCTTCTTGGGGGCACACTGTGTTGTGTTAGCCCCTTTTGTGATTTTCTGTCACCTATAGATTTGTGAGGCTTGAAAAGACCTCTACAGCCATTTCATCCGCCTGTGCCTGCCCTGGGCCATTGAGCTCACTCATGGGTTACTGCACTGGACGGGCTCATTCTGCCTTTCTTCTTAATGGGACCTCTGACAAAGCCCCCAGAAAATAGATATGCCATAGATGACAAATATAAGTTTTTTTCCTTGTGTATTCTTTTCACAGTGACAACCATTGGTAAGCCCTGTATTTTCATCCAGTTCGTGAATCTATGAAGGCTGTATTTTGTTGGCTAAGCACAAATGTTAAATATCCCCAAATTCCTCAGATACCAGATGAATTACCACAAACAATGAACAAAAGAGGGACCTTTCCCTCCTCCCACCAGAAGTCACTTCAAAACTCACACCTGGCCATAATCTTTTCTACTTGAACTAATTGCTGTTTGCAGTGGCCTATGGAACAAGGTTCCTTTGCTTAATAGCCATATTCCAGTCCACAGAGATTTCATAACATTGCTTGTTCATTTTTAGAACTGCCTATACTTTACAAAAATTTGCCTTCTCAGAAACTGTGGTTCTCAAAAGATTTGAAAGAAAGCAAAGGAAAAATGAGTGACTCTGAGAAACCAGGGGAATTTTCATACTTAAAACTTCCTGAGAGAAGGATCAGAGAACATCAGATTTTATTCTTCTTCTTGAATAATTCATAAATACTTACACAGAAATCTGAAGGAGTTTTTAGTCTATGTTGATGCTGTGCATAAGTGGAAGCTTTATTTATTTTTAAGTAGACACGTCGAGTCAAATTTCCATTTGTTACACAAGGCACATAATTTTATTAATATTTTACAAATAAGCTTCTGGAGGATAGTAAATGGCTGTTAAGGCCACAAGGTATCAATGCAATAACTTGCTCAGAAACCTTGTGCAACATCAGCTGTGAGTCCAGATAATTCTGCAATAAGGGAAATCACACTTTCCAAGCATGTTATTACAGTGGCTTCTAGGAAGTATCCATTTTTAATGTGCAGACAATCAGTTAACTACTAAAATAGTCTACGAAGTGCAATTTGTGGCTGTTGCAAGATAGTATCTCTCATTCTCTCTTACTCTAGCATCTACTTATTTTTTTAGAGAATGAGATTTCTCTTTTTTTTTAATCAACAGCCCAGTGACATTGGGATTTAGCTAAGCAGATACAAATCTCTCCAGAAGGTGTTTAACCCTGCACCACTCATCTTCTGGACAGAGTCTCTAATCAGCCTTTGAATTAAGGCTGTCACAGTGCCACAAATGTTTCACATTGTGTAGAATAATACAGATGTTAATAGAATGAGGATAATTCTCTCTTATGCAGTTTTGGTGTTTTCTAAACATTGACTTAGATATGGAAGTGGAACCCCTAACTATTCCCATCCTTTAGAGCTCTAATGCCACGGAGCTATGAAGCCACTGTCTTCTTATGCTCAACCAGTGTTGAAATAGTTAAATAAGACAGCTCCAAGAGGAAAGTTTCATGTGAAATCATTGTTTGATGAGAGTGTTCACCCAGGGATGTGGGTAATGTGCTCACAAATGTCCCCAGGCAGATGCTGGTACTGTACCTGTTTCCTAGATAAACAGAGATTAGTTAACTGCTGGGATCTTGGCTAGAAAGGAAGCAGGCCTTTCACTTACCTTTTGAAAGACATAAGACCAGTTTTGGTTTGTGAAATTAAAAAAAAAAATAGGAGTCTGATTCCAGGAAAAAAGCAAAGATTATGAATTGCTATCAAAGGCAGGCACTTCCTACCAGCAATTCAGTTAGGGTTTGTTTAAACACAAATGGTGTGGTTTGCTTGTTGGGTCTTCGTTCCTCACAGTCAAGTGAAGCTAGCACCAAATTACTGCTGTTCTTGTAAATCCTACCATAGGAGAATAATTATGGCAGTGATTATTTGAGTCAAAGGTAATGACATCTTCAGTGCAAACCTGTTTCCTACTTTTTCTGTATATTTTATTCACACTGTTGTGAAATCGTCAGTTTGTAAGAAGCAGCCAGGGCTACAAGTTGATTGAGTGAAATGCCAATGACCACAAGGTGAGAGCTGACTTTGTTTCAGCCATAGCTTTGTACCCTTAATAGGGAACCCATGCATCTTCCTGGCCAGGCACTGTTACTTGTGCTACTGCACCATACCTCAATGAGCAACTCTCTCTGACACCCAAGAGCAGCAATGGAATGGAGGAAGACAACAAGCCCCGTTGTAACTCTTTTCTCTGGGTTATGAGGTTTGGAAAGCTTTTTTTTTTTTCTTCTTTTTTTTTAATGTGAAGTTTCTCTGAACAAACATGCACACAACAAAATCATGCTCTTTGTCCTGAGAGCATGCCTCTGCAGCACTCCATCCCATGGCACTTAATCAGTAATTGACTTCTTTATAATGAGGCCTACATCTTATATCTAGATAAGTGGTTTTAGAGCTGCTGTAGTTTCACAGCTTAGCCCTGCAGTTTTGCTCTGAATTCTTCCATAGGCACGATGGCTGTTCAGAACAATCCAGGTTTAAAAAGATACAGAACTCCTTCCTGATCCACTACTATGAAGGCTGACATTATATACCATACAGACATTACGTGGATACTTCCTATGAACTAATTTGCCTTTTTGACGTAAGAGAGATCAGTCTGGTTTAATTTCCCACCTCCACGTCAAAGTCTGTCTGAACAGGAGAATGGCACTCTCGCATGGCATCTAAAATCTTTGCTGTAATTACTACAGTTACAGGATTGATTGTGCTATTTCTATGATTCACCTGTAAAAATAATTGTTCCCAATTTTTACCGGCCTTTTTTTAGTAGATATATTGTTTGAAGCATTACCTAGTACATTAAACCTGTAAAAAAGAATCCTTGGCACCATTAAGATGCAAAGAGAGGGGTCTTGGTATAAAGACTGCAAATATATAGTTGTGGATTAGGATTTAATAGAAAAACAGCTCATAGAATTCCTCATTTGTTCCATTTGCAGTCATGCAAGGCACTAAGCAAAATCATATCTTGCAGGAACTGCTCAGCATATGTGAAGAAAAAAAAAAAGCTAACGTGGAAAGCCTCAGCACAGCTCAGTTCAGCGTCTTTCACTAAGAGGGAATGGCACAGATTTAACAGAGCTGAAGAACAAGCTGCAGAAAAGCTCTGACAATCTTGCAGTCCACAAAGAGACGGGTAATTAATCTCTTAGTGTTTTGTGGTGCTGTTTTTAGAAAAACTTTCTTAGTCCCAGCTAAGTACTCCCTCTTGGATGCTGTTTTCATTCAATGCCCAATGAGTCAAAGCAAAGACTATTAGTGAATTCACTGGGCTTTTAATGAGGCACATAACCCTTGGCTATCTCTGATGGTTTCCTTCTCTGCTTCCAAACTATAGTTACTAACACAACATTTTTTTTTTCTTTCTGCGAGGTCCATGGTTTGTAAATATAAATATGTTGATTTAAATAGGTTTGTTTATAACTATATGCCCAGAGGTCCAAAAGCTGACAAAATGTGGGAGTTACTATAGATTTTGCTACCAATCCTGTCTTCTGCATGATTTATCACGTGGCAGCTGTGGAAAGTTAAGACCATGATAGAAACTCTGGTTTGATAAAGTGTTTGTATGAAGAATAGCTCTTACAATGTTTGTAGAAGAGTGTCATGTCTTAAAAATGTTGTGGCAGCCCAAGAATTTGCTTCAGTTGCAATCATAAGAATCCCTTTGGTTATGAACACTAATGGTTTGGCATGGGGAGCAAAGCCAAAACAGAATTCAAATAGCCTTTTGAATAGCAGCAGGTTAGGAATAAAACCAGGTTACAGATAAGGAGGGAAAAAAACATAGAGCCAAGAAAAAAGTGAGGGAAATCATTTGAGGAACCCAGCAAAGGAAATTTCATTTCAGTGTAATGTCTCTTCTTGGTCTGGGGGTTATATGATGGGACTACAACTGTATTGCACTGTGGTTGCAGGCGTATATCTTCCTGTGGACTATGAAAATAATTGTTTTCGAGTTTCATTTCTAACTCCTTTTCGTTGAAAGAATATAGTTTCCTGCTTTAAAAAAATGTGTTGGTGAAGACAGAGGTTTTGTCTTGGAACTTTAGTCTTGTGTCGCTCAGTAGCTACGTACATCCTGTCTATGGGTCTTGATTGCACCAGACTGAAGTAAGTATCAAAACATGTACTGTACAGTACACAGCATGTACTATACAGGCAGACACCCAAAGCTCCTTGTTCTCTATGACTTCCACAGATGTGCAGTTCTTGTCTTCCCTTCCAGCTCAGCAGCACTTCAAAATCACATGTTCCTGTCTGGTCAGGTCCCTTTGAGATACCAGTTTAGAATTCCTTTCAAATATCTCATTTAACACTAAGTTCCCTCAAAAGACAAAAGATGTTGCTTCGCGGAGGAAACAGGTTTTCTTCAGGGAACTGTACGGCTGTTGTTACTACCTTTCCTCCCACACGTCCTTCCCAACACCATATTTCTTAGAACATTTTAAGGGGCCTGAAATACTAGTTTCCACTTTGACATACTCTGAAAAAAACCCAGTGCTATTAATCTTCATTCATGAATAATGAGTTCATGAGACCTATAGGGACATTTACATGAAAATATCTGATTTCTAGAGAAGCTGATTTTGGAACATTTTTCTTCCTCTTTTGTACACAGTTAAAGTTTATACATGTTAAAATTTGACACAAACTCTGAGGATCTAGTGTAAGGTATCAACTGGTAGTAGAAAAACAGTTTGCTGCCACTGGACAAAATCTGATGTATATAAATCAGGTGAAATCCACAGACAATTTAATCAAAACATGTGTTGTTCATAGTTTCCACTGGGCTTTTATGACTGAACTAGCACCATAGTTCAGAAGTGAAAAAGTTTGGAAATCTGTTAATACCTGCCCTCACACATTCTTTTTAAAAGACGATGTGCCAGCCTCACAGTCTCCTGTAGCATGAGGAAGACTTCAGAACTGCTTGTAAAAGTTGTGACAAAGGAAAAAGTATTTTATTCTTGGTCCTGAAGTGGTATGTGCTGCTTCCTTCCTCTCCTTCTCCCTTCCAATGAAGAGTTTTATGGTGCTTCGAACACAGGTGATGCTCTCATTTGGTGCCAGCAGTCACCATTCTGTGTAAATTCATTATGCTTTTAGTTATGTTGTATAGTTGCAGACTTTTTTAACTTCAAAATAGTTATTCCTGAAAAAATCTATTGCTAACTAATAACCGTGGATTTCTTTTTCAGATGTTGGAATATGAAAACTGGCCACAAATCAAGTGCACCGGCTTTTATCTGAACACGCCTCTACTCTGAAAAGATTTGATGCTTTATTCCAAATGTAGGCTTGTCACCATAGAGATAAGACGAATTCAAGGATTTAGGACTTACCAGAAAATATTATGTACCATGTTTGTGATAAAGCTTTGCTTGCTTAAAACAGCAATGGAAGCTGACACTGTAAACCAGCATCTAACAAAGAAAGACGGACAGAAACAAAGAAAGAATTCACATTCTTTACATAAAAGCTATCTGTTTGTAACAAAGCAGGATGTAAGTAATGAAGCTCTCAGACCTCTTTAACAGCTACAGTTGCTGTGTATTTTAGGGACTCAGTCATGTAAGTATTCTTTCTGGGTATTCTCCCTCTGTTTCTCCCTTTCAAAAATAAATGTTCTGTTTCGATTTGGTTTAGTTTACGCCTTAAGATTTTAAAATTATATCTGGTCTTTTTTTTTTTTTACATCCAAAAAGAAACCTTATCAATTCTTTTTGTTGAAATATAATGTGTCCTTTGATATGGTTTTTTGAGGGGGGCATAATAGTCCCTCTATTCCTTTGAATTATTTTATTGCTCCCAGATTTGGGCTAATTATCCCAAAAGACAACTATCTTGCATGGACCCTAAATATTTGGACAATTTGCTCCCTCTCATTACCCATGAAAGAACAGCTAGAGTTTTTATGCCTTGGTAACTGAAATGCTGTTGAAACTGTGACATGGGATATTGAAGCATATTGGTGGGTAATACTTTTTTAAAAATAAGTTTTCTGTTGAAAATGACGCTTCCACGGCTTTCCATTGCTTGGGAAAATGCTATGTCTCTCAAGCACACTGCCTCTCAAGGTTGAGAAGATCCTTTATTGTAAAGTTTTTACCAAGGATCCAGGAGAAATGGAGGCAGCAGCATCCGTGCAACATGAGGAACATCTATTATCTTAAAAGAGCTACAGTGGCATCTCCCCATCCTCCCCATGACAGTGCTGTAGATGGCTGTCCCTGCTAGAGTAGAAGCCATGAGATGAGGTCAACTGCTCTTGCAAGCACCAGCCACAGCCAGGCCAGTTCTTCTTGAGGATTGTGGTGACTTTAAAGATGACTACAGACAGCAGACCGCTTGGAGATGTGAGAAGGTGAGATTGTAGAAAGTTCTGAGGCTTCTAGACTTGTAGAGCTTGCAGGTGGTGCAGGGCTCAGCCTTTGTGGTGGCAACCAACAGCATGTGAGAGAAATGCATTTCCTAAGAAAGTATTTCTACTTTTACTACTGTACATTCATAGTATTAAAATTATTAGCAACAACAATAATAGAATTTTTGAAATTATCTTTAGTAATTATCTCTGCAGTGCCTTAGTCATTTTAGTACACAGCAGAAAATAAGATGAAGTCTTCCCACCCAAGCTAGGACTACTCTTTAAACACAGTGAAGCCATTTTAACAGTCTTAGCCAAACTCAGCAGCAATGCAGATATTCCAAGAGGTGCAAGATTGTTTTAGGAGAGGGAAGCAAGGGCTTAAAATTCATTTAAATTGAAAAACAGCAGTCATGCATTTCTCTGAATGATTGTTTTCAGTACCATAAGCCACATCCTTTCAAATTTCCTCTGCTTGGCCACATCATTGGAATGAGGTGTCATAGCTGGTTAAGTCACTTTGACATCATCTTGATGATGTGTCAAGCTCAGGAAATTTGAAAGGACAGGACTCAGAAAGGTCTTACCCTAACTTGCCTTCTTTTGACTATTCCTCCCTGCTGCCCCACACCCTCCCTGCTCCTTTTTTCAGCTCTAGTGTTTCTGAGTTCAATTAACTCTTAAAATTCCTACAATAAGGCTAAGCCTTTGTTTTTAAGGACAGTATTTTCAACGTATCCAAATATTCACGAGGATGGGTGCTAAGTGGAATCAGTTATGTTGAAACTGTCAGAGAAAAATGGTGTTATGTAAACCTCAGCTGGCAAGGGGCATGTGGCTGCCGCTTGAGTGTAGGACAGGATGAGATGCTGCAGTCTGTGAGACCTCTGCTTACTTTGTCATGCAACTAATGGACATAAAGTTCATTGCACAGAATGATTAACAGCTAGCTAGGGAGGTTTTTCTTTCAAACACTGCTACTGGGAAACTGTTCAAAACCTTACAGCTCTGATTAGCAAGCAGTGTATAAAGCTCTTGTGCCAGAGCTGTCCTTCAGCTCTATTCCCAGTGTACTCAAAGAGAACAATCCTATGTCTCCACTGTGCAAAGCTAAACGAACCCAGCTACATTTTCTCAGGAAGTAGTCTCTCCTTTCTTTTGAGAAAACCTTCTCTGCATTATTTTCAGATTCAGTGCTTTTTTTCTTGGTGATAAATGACCAGGAAAGAAAACCTTATGGGCTTCCCACATTTTCTCACACAATACTACCATTTCCTTTTGTTGTTGGAAGTACCTTCCCTAAATACATACCACAGAATCTTCAGGGTTTAGTTATGGTTGCATCCTTTTGATGGTTCATATCGATTTTGAGATCCTTTCATATGCTTAGCTCTTTCTCTCCAGTAGGAATCCTTGTTAGAAGACTTCATGGTTTGGAGGCAGACGGCCTAAATTCATGGTGTATGTGTGTGTTTGCTATCAGTCATAGAGTCGTAGAATCTTGAGGGTTGGAAATGCCGCTAAGATCACCTGGTCCAACCGCCAGCCCATCTTCACCATACTCACTGCCCACATCCGTCAGTGCCATATCTACACGCTTCTGGAACACCTCCGGGGACGGTGACTGCACCACCTCCCTGGGCAGCCTGTGACACTACAGCATCACTCTTTCTGAGAATAAATTTTTCCAAATATCCAATCTGAACCTCCCCTGGCTCAACTTAAGGCCATTACCTCTTGTCCTATTGCTGCATAGGAGAAGAGGCTGACTCTCACCTCACTACAGCCTCCTTTCAGGTCCAGACTGAACAACCCCAGTTCCCTCAGCCACTCTTTGCAAGACTTGTGCTCCAGAGCTTCCATTGCCCTTCTCTGGACACTCTTCAGTCAGCTATGTCTGAAGGTTCAGACTAGCCAGTAACAGACAAGCAGAGGCAGGCCTTTGTCTTTGCTCTCTCTGTGCAAGGGCATTCCTCTCAGTTCTATTACATACAATCTCACTTATCGTGCACCAGGCCCCAGGGTTATCCATTTCTTTCTTTCCAGCTCTTTTCATGCTTTCCAGTTTTATGTCATCAGTAAGTAACTCTCATTTTCTATTTCCTGTGTCAAGGTCACTAATAAAACTATGAAGTAAGTAGGTCCCAAGGTCAGTCTGTCGAACAATAGAGATTTTCACTCACCTGATAATTTCTCTTCAGCAGAGCCTGTTGTGTGCCTCCCTTTAGGTGGTTCCCTGATGACCTTATTGCCATTATACGAATTCTCGGCTTCTGTGTGTAATGTAATGTTTTCCCTACGGCTTTATATCAAATGTTTGCTTGAAATCCAAAACTGCTGCCTTTTCCTTGTCAAGGAAAACATTTTTAACAACTAAGAAATATACCTGCTTATTCTTGCACGATTCAGTTTTGTTGAAGTCATACTGCATGTTATAAATGTTATAAAAATTTTATAAAATGTTATAAACATTTATAAACATTTCTCATTCCTCTCGACGTATTATTCCGTTCAAAATTCATTGTTAGATTTTGGATACTGTTGAAGTCAGATTAGTCCCTAATTGTCAGTCAGCTACTTTTGTATTTTCACCTCAGCTGTAGAATCATAGAATCACAGAACATCCCAAATTGGAAGGGACCCACAAGACACCAAGTAACCAAGATTCACGTTACGTTCTTCACTCAGAGGGCGGTGAGGCACTGGCTCAGCTGCCCAGAGAAGCTGTGGGTGCCCCATCCCTGGAGGCACTCAAGGCCAGGCTTGGTGGATTCCTGGATAGCCTATTCTAGAGGTTGTCAGACCTGCCCATGGCAAGGGGTTGAAACTGGATGATCTCTGAGATCCCTTCCAACCCAAGCCATTTCATGGCTGTGATTTTCCACCCTACTCTATTCCACTATCTTTATTAAAAAACAAGACATAATTTTGAAACTGTATCTGAATTGTCATTGATTTCTACACTGCCTTTTCTTCAGTAGTTTTACTTTTTAAAATTGTTTTACATGTGGTGAAACAGCTTTTTTCTCATTATCTCAATTTCTTTTTCAAGATGTAATTCAGCCTGAACTGTTTTCATTCTCATTTTACCTGTTTCCTGACATCTAGTATAGCTCATTTTGCTGATTATTCCTTTTTTCTTTTAAAAAACCTCAATCCATTTTTTGAGGTGATTATTTACCTCTTTCTGTCTGGAGTCCTTTCCCGCATGTTTGCAAAGATTTTTCCTTTGCTTATGATACAGATTTCAGATAGGTTTTATCCCTTTGACTTTGAGTAATTCTGTTTCCTCTGTACTCAGGTCCTTGATTTCTTTTTGGATAGATGACTAATTAGATGCCTTCATTCTTCATTCTTTATCCATTTGAAATCTAAAACCTTAATTACAAAACTGCCTTTGTTTACCCTTAAGTTGTATTTTAACTCAATCAACCCGTGATCCACTTGAAACAAGTTTTTATTTCTTATCACTTACAAAAACAAGGAAAAATTAAGGGTCCCCTCTTATTCAATTAACCTTATCTTAGCTGATAAAGAAAATTGTCTGCTATCATACTTACTTAGGAAAACCTGGACCTTATCATTAATATTTATTTTTCATGATATATTTTAGCAAGTTATACTTATGTACTCTGAATAGTATTATCCATACTGTGTCATTGCTTACTGTTTTATGGTCTTTCATAGAAAATCATGTATTTTTCCACCTTATACGTGTTACTCCACCGTATTTTCCTTTAAAAATTCCACTTTTCATCACAAATCCTTCAAACTTCCTATTCCCTCATCCTTGGCAATTCAACAAGATTTCACATCATTGTCTAGTCTCTAATTTCCCCTTTCATTTTAGGAAAGACATGGACACTTCAGTTTTGCCTTTATGATTAATTTCCCTTAATGATCATTTGTTTAGCAAGTAGAGCAGATGCAGTCCTTCCTCCAAGGTGCTCTCACTTGGGTGTTTTTTTTCCAATATTCACCCTCAATTTTTCCTTCCTTTCATTATTTCTATCTGAAGGTTGGGGAAGGCAGATAAGTGTATTACTGTTTTATAACCCTGGTATCTTTGTCCGGGTGCTCAGAAACAAAAGGACAGTAATGCATGCAGCATGCTCTTGCTGCTCATCCTGCACTGATATACTGCTTTTGTGTTTTACTCTAGTGACAGCCACAGGGCATGTATAATTCTATCCTCCTAATTTTATACCCTTTTCTTAGCTGTTTTCATCTCCATTGTTGATTGCCTTTGCCACCAGCTCAGCAGAGCACCCAAAGCAGCCCCGGACTAAGGACCTCTCCATGAGAAGACCATGTGAGAAATATCACCATTATTGCAAGAGATTGGAAATTGGCCAGATGAAATCTTTATTTTGATGTTATTTTGTGTTGACACCATTAGACATTTGTGTTTTCCACCAGTGAGAGAGGTAAGTGGGAGGACAGTATTTTCAGACCTGAATCAAGAGATTCATTTTCCTGAAATAAATATAACAGCAGACTTCAGTAATGGGTTAGAGATACTGTTGGTTGTAGCTTCCATTTCTTTCTCTAACCATTACTAATTACATTATTTAATCATTTTAAAGAGCAGACTACTTTCCAGCCTCTTTATTCAAAATGCCCTCTGCCTGAACTCTTCAAACCTGGCACAGAAATTTCTGGTAAAGTTTACAATACAAATGGTTTATGGAAATAAAGTGGCACTGGAAATGTTTTCACTGACTGTGCCAGTTCAAACCCACATAAGTCATGCAGTGAATTGTTATGGTTTGAAAAGAGCTGTTTGTGTTTCATTTTTTTTTTTATGCATTAATTAAATGACTTATAAAGCTACTAACATCTTAGGTCAGTGAGAGTGCCAAAATGGACATTATAAAAATGTTCACTTTGGTATTAATTCTGTGTTTATGGGGCGTCTCATGTCTCTAAAACCTCCCTAGACTGCTATTAATCATAACCTATCAAGTACATTCATCACATATTTTTCCTGCCATATGCTAAAGAATGTCTTATTAATTAAAGGGTTGAAAAATTGGAAGTGTTCCTTTTCTCTCCTATTGTTTTGTGGAAGAGGAAATGATAAAGTTCAAACATTAAAACCACTCCTTTCCAGAAAATGTTCTTATTGGGAAAGCAGAGCTCAATCACATTAAAAACAAAATTGTTTTGCAAAGTTTGGCCCAAGTCTGGGTCGGGCTGCTTGCTCATCTAGTTCTTCTGAACTCAACTCACTGTAAAAGCAGGACTTGGCTTTTTAGCACTTATGCTGCAAAATCCATGACTGTTATTAAAGGCATTTTAATTAAACCCAGCATTAAAACTACATTTTTCTTTCAAACCATCTATAAGCAATAATTAGCAGCAAGGGGTTTTTCAAACCTCAGAAGAAATTGTTTGGGTGATACGCTATATGTGGTTTATAGATTTAAAATCCCTGGGGTTTTGTTTTCTGGGAAAGAAAAGACAAATCTCCATTTTAAAGTTGGGTTGAGTTTTCTGTTCATTTCCTACTGGACACCAGTCCACATCTCAAAAAGCTAAGCGTAGCCTTAATTCATGACAGCTGTTTTCTTTACAATAGAATTGAGTTTTATGGAGCTCCATTCATATTTGAGGTGTCCCAAAGTACTTAACAATAATGACTCTGTGCCAGCTCTCATAGACCACTGCATCCCATCAGAGTTTTTCTTGATGAAGGTTTGGGATTTGGATCCTTTGCTGATAGTGAAAGGGTGCCATGGGGACCATCAGAGCAGCTATTCTGAACCCAGAAGCCCAGTCTTGAGAGGGGATACTTCTGGGACCTTGCAGTAACATCATGTTGCCTTAGGAAGCACAGCAAAATTCCTTTATTATTTCTCAGCAATGACAGCCTCAGTCAGTACTACACGTGCCTCTCTGATGTATTTCTGTATTTTCTATACTTTCTGTCCAACGCGTGAGTTGCTTAGCCTTGGATCCTACAAGACTGATGCAGGAGAAGGATGTAAGTGCAGTCTGACTGTGTTTAGCTCTTTACCATATAGCAGGTTGGGCAGCACAGGGCAGGTATGTTCCTTCCACCCTCAACAGTGATGATGTTGTTAAATCACAAAGAAATCCTGGATTAGTCACTGTCTGCTTATCAGAGTCAGCCCGTGCGTATCTACTGAGCATGTCCAAGTCTCTAAGATTTAATATCCATACTAATGCCTGTCAAATGATAACAACTTGAAAGTTGCTATTCTACATCCCACTTTTTATTTTAAACGTAACCTTAAAATGGCAAGAGTAAGTATATACATATCTTAAGATTTGTAGGTGTAATAACTCAAACCAACAGGTATGAGAAGGAAGTTTCTCTTAGGTATATATTTACTAGTATTTGGGACTTCAGTATAACACAGGAGCTCTGAGATCACACCAAGGAACACTTCTCAACAGAAATGCGTAGGTCATAAGCTACATCTGTGCTCACCATCACATCCTTGCTACTGCAGGCAGCCACTTTGTAAATCAGCTGTACAAGCAGGGGGGGACTGACACTGAACACCTTTGGAAAGACTGGTCCAACCTTTCTGTCACCTACATCGGTACATCAACTAACACTGATGATTGCCTAGAAAAGGAATTGGTTGCCTTTAGCTGAATAAATTATTCAAACCAGGTAGATAAAATTGAATTACACTTAGAAATACTTTTTTCCCCATGAGATTGGCACAAATTTAGTAGTTTTGCCTTTGAAACGAAGAGGTTTTCTAGACACTCTCCATGAGGTTGAGCAAAGTCTTCTGGGATGAATACATACATTACAAGTTCACAAACTGCATCAGAGGTTTGAAACCAATAAACAAATTATATTAAGCTGTGGTCATGAATAGCATAAACTCAATGGATCTAAATTCCTCCCTTGTGATTCTGTGAAATCGATGAAGTTATTTTGGACTTTTTTTTTTTTTTTTTGACTTTGAAATACCAGTTTTATTGCATAGGATTAGGCTCATCTTCTTTAGGGGCCACAGATGGATTCCAGTTATCATGAAACAGATAGTTTTTGAGAATGGATATCCTAAGGGGCTTTTCTACAAAAAAGCTGAAGAGAAGCTTTCATCACTATTATGTATTTAAAATGCATCAACATGATAAGGAGTGTGGTTAAAGATAGGCAGGGATCTCTTGGTGCCAAACAAACTTTGAAGACTGAAGTTACATGTGAGCATGAAACCATGAGAAGAAGAGTAGAAGAAAGGGAAGGTGAAATGAACAAAGATCAAGCAGTTTCATGGTTGGAGGAGTCATGATCTTTTAGCCTGACCTACATAACACACTGCAAGAATGCTGCAGGGAAAAGCTTAAGTGAGAATGGGCTGGGATAATAAGAAGAATAAAGAATCAAGCTACTCTTATAAGTGGATAAGAAGAAAGCAAGGTCTTGGCAAAGGCTTAAATGCTACAGAGCCTTCCAAAACAGAGTATTGCCCAAGGCTGATGCTATTTTCCAAAAAACTTCTTCCCATTTCCCACTTTAATCTGAAGCGTGCAGAATGCACCAATAATCTTAAAAGGAGCACTTCTACTTCCAGGAACAGAGTTGTCCAAACCTGGCTCAAATACAGTGAATTCTTTTTTACTCATCTTCTTGTAGGTGGGTTTTAGTGGGTGATGACATTCATCTGTTATAGCAAAGGATAAGTAAGACCGTTCCTATTTTTCTCTCAGGACGAAATCCAGATGTGCATTCTTAGTATTATCTCTATCCTTATTCTGACAATTTCCCGTTCACCTCAAAAGTTTGCTTAGCTGACACAGTGTAAAGATTCAGACTCGGTGCCTGACAGTTAAATGCTGCAAACAAACGAATGGGAAGAGAGAGATAAAAGAGCAAACTGTTAGAGTAGACTGTTCTCCATCTCAATTTCCTACTCATTTTAATCACTGACTGGCTCTATAATTCTCTTTTGGAAATATCCACACGTTTCTGGTCTCTCTGGGTGAGCTTGTCCCATAGTCTCTAATTATTTGAAATTTGCTCAGCCTTTTAAGTTAGTCCTTTAAAATCTTGCCATAGAAAAAAAAGAGCTATCTTCAGAGGATGAAGTTTGGGCACAGCCACTGAAGATAGCTGGCATATGTTGCCTTCAGGGGGTGCTTATTTCTCTCTACTAGGAAACCCAGACAGTTCTTAGATATATGAAGTTGGATGAAATGAATCCCACGCTTTGTAACCAGATATATTAATACAATCAAGTGAAATGTTCACATTGTTTTGCAGATCTGCAATGCATATTTCTATCCTTTCCTTCCTTTTTTTTCAGCTTGTGGGAGAATGGGAAAATGTTAATCACTTCGTAGAAAATAATCAAGTGCAATCATACAACAATTTGTATCACTCAAAGCCAAGCACAAACTTTGTGCAGTATTCATTACAAAATGACAGTTGACTACAACATTCTGCTGTACACGGAAATGAGTGACCATTTTTTTTCATGTTATTTGGGGCCTTATCCATCTCCATACAGTTTTCTGGTCTCATTGGAGTTTCTCACAGGTTTTTAGGTGCTCAACAACCTTGTAGTAATGATCTCCACGGGTCACAAAGCATGGACGTACCCACTCCTAAACCTTTACAGTCGTTTAAGTTAAGATTAATCTGAATTCCATTGAGGAAACGATAAAGGGCAAAGCAGCACAAGTCCCACTGTATGCAAGTCCCTTTGCCCAGGCATCCTGGTCTTGATTTCCTTGACATGTAGACCCCTACGTAAGTAACCCCTGCTTAATTTTATTTGTGCTGTTTAAACCCCAGTGGCACCAGCTGGTAAGGCTGTCCCCAGGGGTCTGCTACTGAGGACTACATGGGCTTTTGGTTTGACTGAGGATGGATGTTCTTATTCCCTGATACGTATGAATTTTGTTGATATCATGATTTATACTCACAGCCAGTGAGAGTCTTGTTCTCCTTTCACAGTATATAATTAAAGTAATTCTTCTAGTGTAAGGACATGGTTCTGGATTAAGTCCAAGAGGGAGCCAGTGGCATGTGATGTAACTTAATTATCTTTCTGTCAGTTGTGCTTTGCTGAGCATCTGGCCTTCGGTCTTTCACACTGAAGCTTCCAGTTAATTACGACTACCATCAGAACTGTGATGTAGCCTAATTGCACATGCCTCCTCAACTTTGTTTAAAAAAAAAATTAAATCTAATCTACTCATTATAAAGTTTATTGGTAGAGTTAATTGGCTAAATCTGTCATTGGAAAGATGGAGGAAATTGGCTAATTTAGCTAGACAATAGAATTTAAAACTCCAATGTCCAAACAATCCTTTTATTGCTGTTACTAGACTTCTACTTTATCCTTTCTCTTTTAAAAACATTTTTGCAATTAAGATTGATTATATAAGGCTGATTATTCTAAGACTGGTTACTTTTAGTGCTGCTGAGAGAGCTTTTCTTCTCTCTATTCTTCCACTGAAGTGTGGCAGAGACAGCATTAAATGCAGTTGTGGATTCAGATATGTTTATGCGAGGCAGAGCCTTCAGATTAACATGACACATGGCATTTGTGAACTGTTAGATTCTATTTCAAAGCATTAGGCTAGGATTTCACATTTTGTTTTTATAAAGAGCAAATACACTTCAGTTGCTTTGTTTTAAGATGGATTTGAAATGCTAGTTGGGACACAGATATGGAACCCATACTTGTTGCAAAAAACTTGCTTCCTGGAATAGAAATACTTTTTTTCCTTTAGGATTTCTCCCAGATGCTAAGTGACTGCTGCTGTGAGACAGCCAGCGGAAAAGCCATTCCCCTCTCTAATAAGGGAATAAAAGAATTAAGGAATTAAATGAAGTTAACTTAGAACAAGGGGACACAAAGACTTTTTCAAGAACATGCATGCCACAGAATGATAACGGGTATAGGGTGCAAAATTCCTCATGTTATTCAGCATGGTTGGCACTTCAGGCAAGTAAGCTACCTTCTTCAGTAGAAGACATCTTATTCTCTGCTGGTGATCACACTATGGCTTCTGGAGCTAAACACAGATGTCGCTGCTGGTTTAGATGAAGATCCATGATCTCAACATCTGTAGCACAGGCAAACCAGGGGAGCTCCGAAAGCACAGTGCCAGTGTTAATACGGCCACCCTGAACGGGTCTGTATGCCTTTGGCTGAAAGGAGACGACCTCTCAGTGAGACTACAGGACAGACATCTGAAGGTCTTCCCATAGCCAGATTAGCTGTGTGTCTCAACAGTGGGTCTCCCCATGGGGCCCACATAGCAGTGAAGGTACTCTCCACAGGAAGTTGTCACACACGTGAGCAAACCCAGAAGTTCCCTACCCTGTCACGTGCATCCTGAGTGCCAGAAGTCCACCTGCAAGTCCCCAACAGTCTGTCAAGAAGCTGCAAGGATAAGAGGTAAAGAACTCCCAGGTACTCCCAGACTATCCCAGGAAATGACAACAGAGTGGCCTGTGTGATTCTTTTTGGCTGTCATCAGATTTCTGGCCTTAAACCGCAAACAAGACCCCAAATGTCATTTAAGATTTCCAGAAGTCCATAAGGCAAAATCTCAGCCTGAAGAATAACCTGGTGTTCTAACAAGAAAGAACAACACCTGCCATAAAAGTGGTTTTTTGCTGTTATAACTCTTAGTCCTAGTTTTCAACAGATATTATGGGAAAGTCTGTGGATTTCCAGGAACTTGCAGACAACAGTAAGCATCTCAGGTTTCCCATTGTAATGCACGATAAACAGGAAAGGTGGAATGATTGCTGGAATTCTTTGTGCCTGCAAATAAGAGAACAAACTTTTTTTTTCAATCCCCTCAGATGTAATTGGTTACTGCATATTTAGGACCAAAATTGCTCTAATTAAAAAGATCAAATCAGCCAGTAAGGCTTGCTTGTTTACGTTTGCAGTGATCTGTGCACGGGTTAGGAAGGAAGCATGACTGAGTGTTTCTATGGAGATTAGAAAGAACAGGTTCTGTTTCCTAGGCATAGCTGTAACTAGCGAAGACAAATGCTAGGTTAGGAAGATCTGCTTTTTTTTACAAGGATGTTTTGTTCCAGCCGTGGATGTGTTTTCCTCCCTTTACTTTGTGCTGTGAGAGGCTGGGAGACTAGAAGAGTCTGGCGCAAAAAAGAGCAGTCTGTCGCATACCCCTTGTCTGAGAGATGCCACATTACAGAAAGACCTGGAGGTTGAGGCTGCTGCTTTATAGCTAGAAGAGATTTCCCCAGAACAAAGCACATCCTCTTTACCTCAAAAGGGTGATGTGTCATAATAGAATTTAAGTTTTCAGATTGTATTTCCTTGATTCTCCCCTGAGAGAAGGCCCCAAAAAAGGCAAGTAAGATAAATGAAATGAAATCTATGTATTTACATATATCCTTAAAAAGATGCGTAAGTATATGTGCAGATATATCCTGTAGAGACAGGAATGGAGTCCTTTAAATTGTTTCATTTACAGCATCAACCAGCTCCTTAATTTGTGCTCATAACTGCTGGTCTCGACATCCGGCATTGCACTGGGCTGGAACAGGTGCTCCAAAGGAAGGTTTCTCTGGAAACCCTGACACAAATTCCGAGCCTTGTAGAGCAGAGATGGCACGTCCTTGAACCTGTACAGTTCCACCTTCTACTTCAGCTGTGGTTCATTAAGCCACTTCCCAAAGCTGGGTCAGGATGGAGTTGGTTATGTTGGAACATGACCCGTTTTCAGACAAAAAATTTATTTTTCTCCATTTTCCCCTTTGCCACAGATTTAAATCTCCAATCTTCAGCTTGAAATTACTTTGGACCTTTGCTTGTGCTTTTAAGGAGGTTCTTTGTCAAAACCTGAACGCTGACTGTTCTTTGTAGTTCCAAAATGTGATACAGATTTTGCTTCTGAGTACTGAAGTAATATGTTAGCTAACCAGGGCTGAATTCAAATACTCAAGTGAACTAGAAACAAGTATGTCTATGATCCAAGCCATTTTCATGCTCTTTGAAGAGTGCTGAGACAAAAACAGTCTTTAGTATCTATCCTGTCATTTTTATTATACTTCATACACAGGTTGATGTGTTAAAAATATTGTTATTAAAAGTTTATAATAGTTCCCATTGTTATATCAAAAGTCATGCTTCTCCTGTGTCTTCATGTTCAGCTAAGCCTGATAGATATAGACATCTTAAAGAAAAAATGATCGCTGTTCTTTTCCTTCTGCTTCTTGGCTGCTTTTTCCACCCTCTTTCTGGAGCAATATAGTATTCCAGATATCTCACAGAAAAAAAACACGACTCTTCCCAGACTTTGGAGGATGTTCACAGGTGTTGCCTATGGCTGCT
>JAOWBP010062030.1:3575-23019 GCA_028571105.1 Tragopan temminckii
TTGGGAACTTTGTTAAATGTATGCCGATGGACTAAACTGAATGTACTCGGCTTATGGTGAGGCAGTTTACTATCGCCAGCAGCACTGAACAGTTTTTAGAAGCTCCAGTGGAGATGGAACTATTTTTTGTCATGTCTGTATAAATTGTTTTCTGCCAATGGTAAAATTCCTTCTTCCTACATCTGCTACAGGATGCTCAGCTGGAGCTGGTGGACAAGGGAAAGCAAAGGAGAAAATGAGCTACCAGGCCCATACTAATGAAGACTTGTCTTTAACTGACTTCATCAACAGAATATATTGGAACGTGGGTGCTAGCCCTCACAGTAGCATTTAAGAAAAGCCTGGGATGAGCAAGCTCGCTGTTAAAGATTATTTACTCTTACTGGTACCTCCAGCAAAGTTTTGTTTAGCCTTATCGTCTAAACATAACGTTTTCTAATTTGACACTTTATTTCAGCATGTATAGGAATGATTTGGTTTTTGTTTCACTGCTCATTAAGAGCAATTCCAGTGGTGAGTTAGGCTCTCTGCTTTTAGGGGAAGGGATATCACAGTTTGTAATTGAGGCTTTGCCTAGCTACTGGAAGGTAATATTCCCCTTTACAATTATTTTCTGCAGCTGCAAAGAACAGAAGGCCCACAGAGTTTCCCTGGGCCAACTGCCACAGAAACTAATTTCAGCTAAGGCAGACTCATAAATTGTTCCATTACTCTATAAATTGGTCTGAGCACATGTCACTTCAAGCCGAGCTGGGCTACTTTAAATCTATCCCCTAGTTCTGAAATACTGCTGCTTTTTTAAAGAATGCATCTTAAAGACATGATGGAAATAATAAGAGCAGTCCACACATTTTGAAGACAAAACATTTCATTTCTTTTCAAAATAGAAAAGGAGAAATAGAAAAGCAGTAACTATCAACTACTTAACATGCAGACTCCTTAATTGCTCTGATTTTAGAAGAAGACATACATTCTATATGTGGAAATGATTACTGGCTCTATGCACTTACAGGCAGAAAGCGATGCCTGCCAGCCTTTAGACATGCCATAGAGAGTTCACAGAATGTCACATCATTGCAGAGGATTTCAAACAATCTCTGGAACATAACTAAAAATGCAAAATTAAAATTAACTTACAGAGATCAGTGCAATAATTCCTTAAGCAGAAAAGATTCTGACCTTTCATTTTAAGCATTACCAGTTTTCTTTTGTTTCTCAACAGGAAGCATAACACATAACCAGAGGCCTACAAAGAGGCCATCAGCCCTAATTAGGGATCAGGCATCTGTCCTAAGTGATGCTTTGGGGCTTTTTTTTTTTTTTTGGGTGGGCTGAAAAAAAGTAGACAGCTCACTCCACTATAGGCTTAGGGAATTGTTACAGCCAGGGGTAGCTTCTTTAGTCACCACCCTAAATGCGATGGAGGCCAGGACAGCTTCTTCTCACCTTGTTTGACTCTCCATAAACAAGCCAACTAAAAGCCTTACTGTGATCAGCATCGAGCAGTAGCCATGCCCATTTTAGTTCAAACAAAGTAAATTCCCCCTAGTGAGAGAAACACTAAAACTCAGCTATCCCACTCCCTCTGGGGCCCTCTGCTTCCCTTTTATGACTTCCCCACTTAGGCTGCACAGCCGTCAGTTCCACCTCCCAACAGTTTAACAAGCCACAACTGCCAGGTTTTGCAGCTTATATAGTCTTTAAGGGCTAACCTATTCCTTCTTATTTAGCAAAGGCTTTTAACCCTTTCTAGGTTCATAGTGACTACTTGAGTTGTTTATGTGCAGTTTCCTGAAGAAGATGGGATTTTCTGAAGTCTCTGAGTTGATCCAAGCTTCTGTTTTTTGGGTGTGGTCAGCTGCAGAGTTTCAGAACTGCTCCTGTGTGCTGTTTGTCCAGCTTAGGGGTAGAGAATCTGGACCAGCAAAAAGATAAAGATTGATAGATTCCATTACCAAAATTGTGGTATCTTATGAACAAGATTGAAAATATAGAATAAGGACAGTCTGTATATACATCTTCTTGTTTGTTCTTCAGCCTGAACCGTATTTTGATCTCCATTAAGTATAATGTTCTGATAAATCCATTAATCATGTCTGTGTCTGTCTAAAAGCTGATGTTTTTCAAAATACTTTTTTTCTTAGTGAAAAGATTTTGTGCTTCCTGTATTTAGTTTTAATAACCTTTAAACATAAAGTCACATTTTAAACATATTTAAGAAACAAAATGTAGTATTTACTGTCTTTAACTGCATATCTTTTAGTAGATCCTGCATGGTGCAGGGCTCATCTTATTTGATAACACAATTAAGTTCCATTTTCCAACAGCTGTATTTCTAATATCTATAAAATTTCAGGGACATTTTCCTTCCTGCTCCAGCACTTCAGCAGCATTATCAATTTCCAGCTGAGAAACACAGCTTCCTTAGTATGTGCCATTTTAGAGTTTCTTGCTTGCTGTGGTTTCTCACAGGAACTACCATAGGTGATGAACTGTTGAAGAACTGTGGTGGTTCCCACATGTTCTAATTTAGACAGCTGCCACTATTACTAAGGGTTTTGTTTTAAAAGAAGGGTATCTTTATGCTCTGTTTCAGTGTTGCTAAATAGCTTTCTGATATTTTTCTGCTGAAGATATTAAAAAGTACCACAAATGCCAATAGTGAGACATAGTTCCTAGAGAAATATTGTGAAAGTGCAGAACATAAGGTACAGTGTTTTCAAAGCTTAAGTTACAAAAACATCCTTCAATATTGGATGCCTTTGTTTTGGGTGGAAAGCACCAGGTATGAAGACCCTGACTGATGATAAACCCAAGTGAATCCTGAACCTGTAGTGGCACAGTATTTGTGAAAAACAGATCTCCCATGTTTGGCATCTAAATAAAACAATCACCACACATCGGCTTGCTCTGTATCTTGTCAATTTGCGTTCTGAAATCTCCAAGGAAGTAAATCTTGCAACTTTACCAGTATTTGGCCACCCCTGTGTTTTTTCTATAACTCTGATAGGAATTCTCCATGCTCTATCTTGTTTGTGGCTGCTTGTCCCATCTCTGGAACAAATCCCTATTAACAGCAGCCCCGTCCTCCTAGCATAGCAGCTGCTACCTCCAGTGGCATCTACAAACTTGCTGAGAGTGCACTCCATCCCATCATTCAGGTCATGAATAAAGATATTATGCAGTTTTATCTTCACTATGAATCCTTGAGGGATGCCACTTGTACGACCAGTCACCAGTTCTGCTTCACATGGTTGATTACCACCCTTCGAGCTCAGTGGCTCAGCTGATTTTCGACCCATGTTATCATCCACTTACACAATCCATATCTCACTAATTTGGCTTTAAGGAGATAATGGGAGACTGTATGAAAGAATACAGTCCTACTAGAATCAAAGCATACAGCGCTCCTCCCTCCACCACTGAACAAGTCATCTCATCACAGAAGGCAATCAGGTTGCTCAGGCATAATTTGCCCCTGATCATTCTGTGCTGGCTGTTCCCAATCACCTTCTTATTTCTCCCATGTTTAGAAATGGCTTCTAGGAGAATTCCGCCCATAACTCTTGCAGAAAGTGCAGTTGAGCTCGACCTTATTTCTCCAGATTCTTCTTCTTGCCTTCTTCAGGATGGATGTGAGTTTGCATTCTTTCTTTCTTATGGCTCAATGATAATATGTTTTTATTTTGCTCAATACAAAATTGGCAATGGGACCTTAATAGAGTCTATCACATTCCTCCTTTAAAGGATATTTTATATCTACAGTGTAAAAAAAAGCAATATTTAGGGTTCAGTAAAATATGATATGCTTCTGCTAAATAAATTTTTACCATATGTAAAACCAATTTCGCCTCAAGTTCTTCCAATTTACATATCAAATACACATTTTCTAAGAAATATTCTGTAAGAAAATGGAAATTAGAAAAGTCACTTCCTTAAAGCTGTTTTTTTCACTAAATCTCTTCCCTGCTGCTCACAAGAGCAGAAGTGAGAATGCTTTAGGAGTTGGTTAGACATGAAATTGCAACAAATCTCCAAGAAACTGCATAAAATACAGTAGAGAAGAATCGAGAGAAAGGCTTCTCAGTGTGTGGCACTGTGCTGCATGCCCATGACCGCTATCACCTCTGTGGGTTCAGGAGCTGCAGGCTGCAGCAGTACCGCCATTTTGTGTGCGGTGGGGGTTGGGCTGGGTTCCGTTTAGGGAAGCTCTTCCCTCTTGTATGGGTTTCTTTGAAAATACATGTGTATGAGGCCTGATCCACACAGGTTTTTACTGAAAGTATGTGAGCAGTGTCATTTTAACATGAACAGTTACTCAAGTGCAGGCATTACTGCAGTTGTTTATGCTGTACAAGTGGGGGTAGCCTGTTTCCTGTTCTTAGCAGAAACTGTGCCATGAGAGCACCTTTACACACGTATGACATCCTCCAACTGTAAGAGATTGTAGTGCATTGCCTATTCTGGTGTTAAAAAGTAGGCTAAAAGAAGCAGCCTTATCTATCCCAGGCCTGAAGAGGAGCCTCTGCCCCAGCCTTTCTCTCTCATGCGTGTAGCAGTGGGGGTGGCATTTCCTGATGATCTGGAGGTGATAAGGCACTGCTACTTCTTCATGTGTGGTTTGATGTTGTAACCAGAGTCCTGGCGTGAGGGGAGCTACTGAGGATTATCAGAGTTGTTAAGAGTGCAACCTGTGTGCAGACAGGGCTTTGGTTGTTAGATGCTGTCACTGGAAACTTCTTAGCAGTGTTCAGAAACACATCTCTCAGGTCCATTGCATATGAAGCAAGCTTGGAGATTAATTAATTAATGGGAAGTAAAAAAAGATGGAAATGAAAGACAAGAAACTGATGTTTATGCCCAAAGCTCTCTCTAAACTATACAGTTATGTATGTGTGAGCTGTGCAGGATAAGAGTGGCAGAAAACTGAAGCAGAAGACATACTACAAACCCACAGCTTTCTTCTGCTGTCACTGTTTCTGCATTTGCAAATGAGGTCACTACCACATTTCCTCTCAAGGTAGGCAGAAAGAGCAGCTTAGAAGCTTGCAAACTGCAGAGTAAGTGCAGCACAGCAAGAGTTTTCCTATTTAGATAAACGTCAGTTCTGTGACGTTAGGCATGGTACAGTCCTTGCAGAAATGCAGAGTTTCCATCCTACATGGAAGAGTACAACGAGGAAGCCAAGAGGTTTTGCTTAGCTTTGAGGTGAAGATGTATAAAGATTGCTTAGGAATGAAATGTTCATGTGTTCCAGTGTGTTTTTCAGTTTCTTGAACATCCGGGTTGAGCTTGATCTTCAGAAATGTCTTCAACTACTACCACACAGCAAGCCAGGCCTTCAAGACCTTGATGCTATGTTGAATATAAAGTCAAAGTATCAGTGACACTGAACCAATGCCAAACTGACTGATACAGACTTTCCTTTTCTGTTTGGAATCAGTATTTACTCACAGAATAATGTCAATAAAAAAAGATAAAACCCAGGCATGCTGACAGGTCTGCTGGGGGGAAGGAGGCCATCTCCACGCTGCTCCCAGTGGGCTCATCACACGGTTTCAGTTCGGGTTCCTGAGGGAAGCAGGGGGGAGGAAACAGAAACAGTGGCTCCCCTGTTTTCAAGGCTGAGGAAACTCAGGAGACGTAACCAAGAAACCTGGTATTTGTGTGTTTGTTTCCCATTATTTTGGCTGCTGAATATTGCAAAGGAGGGGTTTTAGGTCACCTCATATATGGTAAATGGGTGAGTTCTTCCTACTAACTGGCAGGCAGAACCTATTTTTTAGGGTTGCTATCTGATTACCTACCAATAGCGTGAAGACACCATTTAAAAAATATACAAGAAAGCATTATTCCATGTCACTTCGTGATTGTGACAATATGCAGACACACACACACACATGCACCAGCCAGAAAGAAGGACTGGCACAGAAAAGAGCTGACAAAAAGGGAAATGAAGGAGAGTGTAAGAAACAAGGAAATAATAGAATGAAGAGGGAGGGAGGAAGCAGCGGGGGTTTGCTTTCGTCTTCTGCACACTCTTTGTGACAAGAAAATTACTCAGAGGTGCAGGCATTAGATGGATGTTTAAAAAGGAATAGCAGAGAAAGCTTGAATGAGACTGATCTTTTGAAACAAACAGTGCCTTATAGATGAAATAAAATAGCTTTTACTGGGACAGTAGGTCTCAGGAAGACTGCCATCAAAGTGACCTGCTCTGTCAGATACTGTCATGTTTCTCCTTTCACTCAGAGCAAAGAAACAATTTGTATGACTTATCACTTCATTATTTTATTCATTTGCTTCTTCATCCATTGCTGGGATATTTTCTGTCAGTTACCAGGTTTCTCTTGGCTCTGTCTTCAGTCATGTTCATTGGCAGAAAGTGCTATTAGCTTGGAACAAATCTCTCAAGGAGAAAGATGTATTTCTCTAGGCATCCCGGTAAGTCTGAAATATTGTTGCTTCTAACGATCCCTAAGGAAAAGTAGGAAAAAAGCCAACTCTAAACAACTTTTGCATGAGGAGCTATTTAAAAATGCATGTAATCTTTTGTGTATTAATCTGATTTTTAGGATGAAAATAATATTTGAATGTCAGCATAGAAAATAGTAAAGTCCATGCTGTGGTCAGCAATAACAAACTGGGCACGGAAATGCAATCCTCCCTCTTCCAGTCATGGAAAACTACACTGATAATTTCTTCATTAGACTTTAAAGTACCTCAGGCTTTGTCCCCAAGGCACCATTCCGTGTCAGTACCTGCTGTCTATAGACTATCTCAGCTGGTACACAAGGAAATGACCTTCCATTAAATTCATAGCGTTCTTCCAACTGGTGTACCACTTGTTAATTGATACTAGTAGTAATACTTCAATAATAATTACTAATATAGTAAGATAAAAATTCAGAATATATTTTAAAAATTACTAAAGCAGTTAGCAATTTATGGGAGAAAGTATTTTTTCTGTACTGCAACTAAAATTATTCTTACATGTAATTGTTTTAAGAACTATGCCTTAACAATTTAGGCAACAGGCTAACCAAATAGATAGATAAATTGAATATAAGATGAATATAGGATGTGGGTGACATTTTTCAACCTAACACTATGTCCTAACACATGAAGATAAGAGGATTAGGGTTGATGACTGAACCAATTAAAATCTCAGTTTTCTAAAACCTCCACCACTGACCCAGAGTGTTTCAGAACTGATTTTTACAGCTGCACAGTGCCTATATTTGGGGTTTTAAAATCCCACCCTGAAAATTGTCCATAAATTTGTCATAATTTTTTCCACACTTTCTAGATGAAATCTATCAAGTTTGCATGACCAGTCTAAAAGTCAGTTTTGAATTTGAGAGTTTTTCATAGAATCATAGAATCCTTAGAGTTAGAAGGGACCTCTGAGGGCCATTTAGTCCAACTCCCCTGCAATGAACAGGGACACCACAACTACATCAGGTTGCCCAGGACCTTATCCAGCCTCACCTGGAATGCTTCCAGGGATGGGGCATCAACCACCTCTCTGGGCAACCTGCTCCAGGGCCTCAGCACCCTCACTGTAGAAGATTTTTTCCTTACATCTAACCTAAATCTGCCCTCACTGAGTTTGAAACCATTTCTTTTTATTCCATCACCATAGACCCTGCTAAAGAGTCTGTCCCCTTCTTTCCTGTTGTTCCCCTTCAGATATGAAAGGCCACTATCAGGTCACCTTACAGCCTTTTCTTCTCCAGGCAGAACAGCACCAGCTCACTCAGTAGAGAGACCTGTCCTTGTAGGGGAGATGTTCCATTCCATGGATCAATTCTGTGGCCCCTCTCTGGACGTACTCCAACAGGTCCATGTCTCTCCTATACTGAGGACTCCACATATGGATGAAGTACTTCAGGTGAGGTCTCTCTAGTTCAGAGTAGAGGGGCAGAATCACCTCCCTCACCCTGCTGGCCACGCTTCTTTTGCTGCAGCCCAGGATACAGTTGGCTTTCTGGGCAGTGAGGGCACATTGCTGGCTCACATCCAACTTCCCATCCACCACCAGTACCCCCAGGTCTTTTTTGGCAGGGCTGCTCTCAATCCTTTCATCCAGCAGTTTGTATTGATAATGGGGTTTGCCTTGACCCAGGTGTAAGACCTTGCGCTTGGATTTGTTGAACCTCATGAGGTTCACGTGGGCCCAGTGCTCAAGCCTGTGTAGGTCCTTCTGGATGGCATCCTGCGCCTCTGGTGAGTTGACCTTCCCCCACAGCCTCTTTATTTATTTTTATTTTTCACCTATCCTTTCTGATGCTGAAAGTTCAGCAGCATAGATGGTAACCTCATTAATTTCACTTGGTCAGCTTACAGGATTGGACCTTACCAAGAGTCCCTGTGCCAAACATAAGCACAAAACAGGGAACTGAGAAGTAGGAAAGCAGCACTTAACAGTATTTTTATCACCAGATTAGAAGTGCTCTCAAGAAACATTCAGATAAAAAGAACTACCTGAAAAATAGCTGTCCTGTGATAAAACTGCTCCAGGCTGCTATCTTGAGTGAAGAAAATGGGAATAATGAGATCTAACCGTTCTTTGGGATTTCACTCAGGAGCATTCTGCTTAAAAAAGCATGAGACCACTTGGGTGACTTGGCGTCTGCCTTGGTAAAACTATTTTTGCCTTGGAAATGAAAATGAACGGCCTAAAGAAAAAGCCTGAGAGGAGTGGAGACCAGGAACCAGTATGGGACCAGGCAGAGGCAGAGCTAGGGACGCAGCAGAGGATCACATCATTGGAAACCACTGGAAGGGGAAGAGGAGAAGGGAGCAAGGCCCAGGCAGCCTTTATGTCTGAAACGAAGTGAATGCACACACCTCTACTGCTAAGCCTAGAAACTACTGTTTTGGACATTAGCTCCCTGATAGGAAGAAATTTCCAACAGCTTGGCCTTTTCAAAGCAGATATTTTGGCTCCGTGGCCATCTTATACTAAGAGAAATCTGAAGCTTTAGCTAAGAGGACACATACTTCTTCCCTGGGCAGAACCTGCTATTCTGGGAGAAGTTTTATGGGGTATCTGAAAGGAAGTTCCCAGTATTATTCAACATTTCTATATCAGATCAGGTTTTTAAAGTACAGAACAAATCACAGTTCACTTGTTAATTAACTGAATTTCAGCAGATGGGAAAAACAGACACTGAGAGGTTAGAATAAATTGGCCGTGCAAGTTAATGGCAGTCAGGAACATGAATCAGTATCTCCTGGCAAACAGGGCACAAATCCTTGCCAACTGTGCCACTGTGACAATATGAGTTTATCTGCTATCATGTGCTTTCTCTCCCCACGTGTGTCCCTTGCCAGAGGCGCTGTGTAAGGCCACATGCCAGAACATCCCTCAGCCTGGCATGTGGCAAGGCTCAGCCACAGCCACTGTCCTGCCTCAGCCCTCTTCCCTCAGTGAAGAACTCTATTTTTCATGTACAGAAAATCTTTAACAGTCAACTTTTCACAGCTTGCATTCAAGCATCTTTCTTCACATCGTTGTCAAAAGCCTTGCAGACATGATCCACAGCAATTAAATTTACTAATGCATTTTAATCCTCAACAAATGTGGATGCTTTCTGAAAAGTCATCCAGTTTATGAGATTATATATGATTCAAATTATTTACTTTTTTGCAGTCTTTGAATTTCAGCCAAGACATTTCAGGTATGATGGACAATTCTTCAATACAAATTTCTTAATTAGTTTATAATCTATGGCTTAGTCTGCCATCCATTTGTTAAACTGTCAAATTTTCCTCTTTCAGCCCAGAATGAGACAATTCATTTTGCAAGTCTCTGTGAATGATGCACGACTTTTAAAAAAGGTTTAAAAACCCCTTTCTGATGCACTCCCCTACTCTATAGAAGAGGCTCTCTTCATCCATGCCTGTGGATGCCAACAAAGAGCCATCCTATCTGCCAGGAGGGCTGCTGTTTTGCCAGGTCAGCCCGTTGAGCTCAGCCAGCAACCGGGCATAAATGAACCTACAGGGGCAACTGCTGGTGATAGAGGACTTCATTTAGGGTTTCTGAGCATTCATGTCTGGATTAAAATCCAGGTCCTTGGAAACAGTTATAAGTGCTCCAAGTATCTTTTCCACCTCCTAGCTTCTGCAAGTCCCAGATCTGCACTTTCTGCAGCTATTCAAAGCATTTCTCTTATAATCACTTGGCCCATCCTCATTCTTGTCAAGGAATTAACTTGCCATGTATCTGTTGCTTCACATGAGTTTACCACTAGGGAGCTTAAAATGAAAATAACTGTTTATTTATTATTTGTTTATAATTACAAAATAAAGGCAATTGCAAATATAAAATATACCACCATCAATCCTTTGCCTTAACTTTACCTTAACTATGCTGCTGCAGCTCTGTCACATTACTTACTCTTCACCCTTCAGGCCTGCATGTTTCCTGTTCCCCCCCGTGTGCAGTTACTGGTGTGTGTCTCAACCCAGAGTGATCCAATTCAGAAAAACAACAATTTTTCTGCTTGTTTAAGTCTGCAGACTGATATGTTGTGCTCAAATGACTAGCAGCACCAGCATGAGAAAGGCAGGCCTGACTCAGAGCAGGATTAGTTTTAACCTATCTGGGAATGACATCCTTAGGGATGATCTGAAGTACCTTTCGGCTGCAGTAGTCAGGAGATAACTCATCAGCATTTGCCTCTTAATTACTGCCTTTAAGAGTGGGTTCCCTTGAAGGGTACCTGTATCTCAATTTGAGGTTTTCTATATGCCCTGAATATAGAGAGGGCCAACCTGTGAAACTTTGCTCTCCAAATATTGCTATTAAATTCAAAATACCTAAGTAAGATACAATTCAAAATTAATAAATGAGTGAGAAGCTAGTCCCTGGTTCTTTGAACAGAGAAACTTGCTATGGTGCTGGCTACAAAGGTGTCAAAAGGTTCTGAGAAAACCTGAGAACCATACTGCTAAAGACCTAGCCAGAATCCTTTTAACCACACCAAAACAAAGTAGCTTTTCCATGTGTTATTTCAAATGGTACAGAGAAAGACAAATATTCCTTTCCCTACTCCACCTAATAATATCAATATTAAATGTTTTACCTCTTCTGAAGGTTTTGAAAAAAACAAACAAACCAACAACAACAGTGAATGATTAGGTATTAACTGCCATACCACAGTTTTTACTGCTACTGACCTGGCAGCTTATGGAGTAGATACTCGGACAAGGAATGGCACTGAGGAGTTACTCATAGGCCAACTGTGTTTTTTGCTTCATTTTATCCTGTGCACCAGTCTGAAGCACTTAAGTCATACTTCATCCTTTTGCTCTGTTCAAGGCTGACCCTGCTTTTTAAATGGACAAATATATTAAGAAAGTCATAATCATAATGCTCCCTCTGCTTCCATTAGCTTCAGAAGAACTGCATTTTATACATTATATGTGACCAAATTAAAAAGCCCAAGTTTTTTGTGTGCAGTTCCTGACTTATAGAGGCTGGGTATAATTACTTCTTCTAGAGTATTGCTATTATACTGTAATTTGCACAAGGGTCCAAAAGCCTTCCTATGTGCCAGCTGAGTCAAAAACTCCACCACTTTACAGTCAAGAGCAGCACTGCTGCTTTGTTCATTTCAGCACAGGTGGACAATTAGGTAATTAGGGCAGAATTAACCCCCTCGCCCCCAAATTATTGTACTGCATTGTACTGAAGTATAAAAAGAAATGCTGAGTTTGGAACATATATATTGATCCCATTTCATCAGCGAGGAACATATATTAAACTACGTATGCAATAAGTATTTTTAAGTGTGCAGCTTGAAATGCTGAAGAAGCTCTACATAAGATCTTCATACTGAGATTCATAAAACCATTTCCTCTGCAACCTTAAAGTCGTTCTTCCTGTTCTGTACTAAAATGATTGAGAAGCACCATTGAGAAGCAGCCATCTCAGTGAACAGAAACAATTGTTATTACAACCAAAATACCCTCATATAAAGCATTTTAGTAATGTCATGATTTCAGATATCAGCTTGACCTTCAGCTTGACAGAATAGAGACACTCACAAGGTGCTTTCAGTCACATTTCTGCAATTTCACCAGCTAATGAATAATCAAATGATAATAGCTGAGATCAAACCAAACATTTGCAGGACATCTCCAACTTACATTTATGTTACCGATTGCTATGCAAGTTTGAAGACTGAGTCGTTTTTTTCGTCCTGTTTAAATCTTGACTGAAAACTGAATGTCACAAAAGCAAAAATTACAAAAGAAAACTCACATCAAATCACTGCAGAGTGGGTATACACAGGCTCACCGTTCATGTCTTACAAAATGGAGATACCTTGTTCTTCGCCCCACCAGCATTTTGAATAGTTTATTATAAAGTTCTCTCGTTCCACTGCTCCCATATGAAGTAGCACTTTCCCAAGACTGGATGAATTCAGTGAGTTGCCATTTTCAAGAGATTGGTTGAAATGGAAAAGATTTTGACAGATACATATTATGAAATATTAACAAAGAAAAATAATGAAGGAAATTTAACTTTTTTGCTTTGAATTCTCAAGCCAATTATTTAGTCTCTCATTTCAGTATTTTTTAGTGCACTTTCCCAAGATACTCAGAAATTGATGCCAATTATTCTGCACTTGCACCTTTTGTTGGATATGGAAAATAAATGCTCTGTGAAGTTTATCCTACTTCATATTTCATACCTTTAAATACATTATTTCACTGGTATTTTCTATTAATGTTATGATTTCAAATAGAATTTACTCTACTAGTATCACTTTCAGGCTGTCCTGACATGCAAAATTAAAACACGTCACTGCAAGGAGTAGCTGTCATTCATTCTTTCTCTTGTTATGGCACTGCTAACATTAGTATTACAAGTTGTTACATTTGTACTCTTAAATATGTTTTTTCAGATAATACCTGGTTTTTTTTTTTCCTTCAGAAGTGTTGAAAGCTAAATATATCGCTTACTCTTCTAATCTTTTAAAGAAATGCAATCACTTTTGACAATTCAAAGAAACTTGATACCTCTTTAGTACTTGCCTCTGGCTCTCTTTCTTTTTCTTCTTTTTTTAATTTGTAAGATTGTAACTCACTAAAAATGTCACTTTTATGCATAGAAGAAAATTGTTTTTAAAATCTGTACAACAGCAAGGAATGGGGAGATTTTCATCTCAGAAAAGCTTTTTTTTCAACTCAAAGGATTTGCCTTTTTTAATCTAAACTATTCATCTGGAGTCCCTTCTAAGCACGGAAGATCCAGTCATCACATCCTGTGTCAGGATAGGTGAATCATCACCTGAAAGTGTCCGCTCCCTCTCAGCTGAAAATAGGAGCAGCTGGGGATGACTTGGTCTGACAGTGAGCCAGCCCCTGCTGTGGCCATTCAGTGCTGGGGAGGATGAATCCCACCCAAAGTCCCTATCTGCATATAAGCCATGGTAAAGTCACTGAAAACTGTCAGCTAGAGAAATAAGAAAAGATCAGCTTGCTTAAAAAATACGTGGGACAATTTGTTTCTGATGAGAAGACCTAGAAACAGTAATGCTATCAGACATCTGGTGTTTCGTATGGGCATCACAAATTCTGTAGCTCTGTTCTAGTTTCATGGAGCTATTTTCTAACTCATTTTTGTCTCTCGCATCCCTGCATTAGCTCAGTTAGTCTTTTTGTAAAGTTTTGTATTTTCAAGGTAAGTTTGTTTCCGAGTATGCTAAATATTACTGTTTATTGCAACCTGCATATCAGAACCGTAGAGCTAATAGAAAGCTGTACTTGATTTTAACCCTTCTCCCATACACAAAATTGCATATGGAGAAGCAGTAATGTAAAGACGCAATGAATTTTCTTCTTCTTGTACAGAAGCCTGCACAGCTAGCTAGGAAATGGAAAGCTTTAATCTACATATGATTTATTTAAATGCATCACTCTTGCAGTCTTTAGAATGCATGTTTATCATAATAGAAAATCACAATAAATTAAATTATTGACAATACGAAGCCTTGTTTGCAGTCCATGCTCTGATAATATTTTATTTGGTGTAAAACATAAATAAAACAGCTCTAAAGACTTAGTCAGAGTCACCCAATATCTCAGTGGGTCCCAGCTTCAGACTCAGAATCAATGGCATTCTACCCAGGGAGAATACTATCCACTTCTTTCATTTTATTTGATATTAGTACTTAGCTAATAATAATATAATATGAAAGGATATAATTTACATTAATACAAATATGCTGGGTAAAAAGAAAGAAATGGTGATGCAAGTAAGTTAAGCTTTCTGTCTTTCATAGATGAACAACCTTTCTTGGGTAGCAGAAGTCAGGAAAAATATGAAGCAGAACGTTTGTTCTTCAGCTTTGGACAGTGATAGCTTACTGCATTTATGAATAATTCCTTACAGTTTTTTATCACTTTCTACCCCGGAAGCTAAATTAGTTTTACAACTATTAATTGAATTGTCTAACTTCACTACACTCTGTGAGATAGAAAGGATTATTAACTCCACTTTACAGATAAGGAAACTGAGACGAGGAGAGGAAACGATTAGCTAGAGGTCACACTGGGAATCAGAGACAGATAAATCCCAAATCTCTCAATCCAGTGCATTAAGTGTTGAACATCATTCCTTCTCCACACAAACAGACATTAGAAATGAGACACAATTCAAATAGAAGCAATTAAAACAAAATTTCATTAAAGATAAAAGCTCCAGAAATTCATCCTATGCTGGTGATCCCAAACGTTATTCTCTTTTGTCTCTGTTGCATAGTTTAAAGAGCAGATTATCCCTGGTTCCTTCTTCCCTACACCACCAGTATGTGCAGCACATCAGATCACTTGATACAGTCACGTAGCCCTCCTGCAAATATCTGCCCTGCCTACATGCTGTACAGTTTTGTATGCATGTAATCGCCATTTCCATTGGAATAAACACAAAAACTAATGCTGTGAAGTACGGGGCCATCTCTGCAAAGAGACCAGTCTCTATACTACAGAGACATAACATGTCTTTTCTTTTAAGAAACTGCTGGGCAAGTTCATAAACACTCTGTGCATGTTTTAACTCTAAATGCATGAGGGGATTAACAATAAAGCAAACACCTCTTACTTTTGAGATCTGTTTGACCTCACCACACTCACTGTCCAGTTGTTTAGGAAAGCTCTAGCACACTTATCTCGTACAGAACACTTCAGAACAATTTCATCTATCACCACTCTGAATAAAGTATTTGATTAAACCACCTGAACTGGTGTTTATTAGCTGACCGTCGTGAATACGTGAGCTAATTAAATACTTGCCACACTGTACTTAGTCAACGGATTTGAATTTTCTTTGTTTTGATTTAAACTTAAGCGTCTTTGTTATAACTGCCTTAGTAATTACATCTAATCCTGGATTTCTTTAATTCAACAGATATTTTTCCATTACATTTCACAGGAAAAACGTCAGGATCTCTATGAAAACCATAATATTATATGGGAGAAAATCAGGTCTCTATAAGATTCCAGTTTTGAAGCAACTTTAGTTTCTGGCCAGCACTTCTCTTCATTCTCCCTTCTCCATTGAATACCTGTACATAAGTTATTTGGTCCATTTCTAACAGCGAAGGTGGTCTCATGTTAGTTTGATGAGGCAGATATATCTCTAAAGAAGAAAATGGAGTTGTTACAGAGCAAACAGTAGGGCAGAAATGCAGATTAGTACAAAACAAAATGCTTCAAATGTTGCCATTAATTGTTTCAAAAATGTTGCTTTAGCTACAACATTTTCACTGATAAGAGCCTTTCTTAAGTTCTCTTGAGCAAGTTTGTAAAATGAAGAGTTTCTAAATGGTATCATGGATCAAAATCGATCTATTTTTAAACAAGTCTTAATTCAGACCTCTGCAAATTCAGAATAGAATTACCCTTTAGATTTTTTAAAAGTAAAATAAACAATATATTTGCCTGTGCTGATTTCAGTGGAACCCCTGGGAATAGGATCTGAAGGATTTTATTAGAGGCACATGAAATCTAGAGCTTCAACAATTCAAGAAAATGCAATTAAATACAATTAAAAAGACCTACTAATCATTATTGACACTATTACTGCTGCCCATTACTTTCTATAATTGCACGTGATTTTCTACCTGATAGTCCTGATCACTCTTACAAGGCCCAGAATGTGAGTGCATTGTAATGTACCTCTGACTCTCCTCAGCTAAATGTTATGATGAGTTAAATACTAAGATTTGGTCTAGTTGTAGACAGAATATTTCTTTGGTTTGCGGATGGAAGACTTCTTTTATTTACTTGTGATTGTTCTTAGGACTGTATATATTTGACGAACAAAACTATTCTGTAAAGAGTGGTAGATGAATATTTGGAAAACTGTCAGAGATCCTTCCCAATATTCTTTCCACATAGCAACAAAACAAGTTCAGTTTATGACTTTTATTTAAGAGTATCTAAGAAACAGATTTTATAATAAAACTCTCCTGTGTGCTGATGACAAGTGTAATAGCCTTTTTTAAACCTCAAATCGTATGTTTAAACTAGAGCTATAGGGCATTAAATTCCTGTGACCTAAGGCAGCTGCACATTAAAAAAAAAAAAAAAAAAAGGTAGGAAAGAAAGAAAAGGAAGAAACAGCCCTAAAAAAACTCTGGAATGAAGCACTGCCCCCATTTTTGACCAGAGGCACTCCACAGAGGCAAATGTGCTCAGTTCACAATGCTCCCAAATGCCTGGGGCTGTGTAAGGGACAGGGATTGTCAGTGGCTCATGGACTGTCATGTCTGCACCCGGATCAATTTTCAAACCCATCCCCAGCAATTCCTCTAATACTCATTGTTGCCTCCTGAAATGCTGTGCAGAGGCTTCATCTGCTTCAGCTCCATTTTGGGTGCCAAGAGGAACGGAATGTTCTGCCACAAAATCCAGACTACAGCTGTGTCTGTTTAGCATTTTGTTTTGAGGCAATACAAATCCTGAGAGCCCCCATTTACTGCAGGTTGGTGCAGCCTGTAGAACAGTGCTTGCAGGCAGTAGGTTTCCTTTCAGATGAGCCCAAGCTGATGTCTGTTCTCCATATAGCCACCAATTGCATTTCAGTCCCTTATGGGAGCACATGAGCCTGTGACAGTGCTTACCACTGCAGGGTATGTTTGCATTGCCGCTGTTCAGTCCAGATCAGAGGCGTGCACAGGAAGCAGATCTTGGGGCTGTTTGACCTGCTCTTCTGTTCACAATGCAGAGAAGTCTCAGAAAAACCTAAACTGGATTCTTTGAAGGCAGAACTAACCTGGAAGATGTATTCCTAGAGTTTCTCCTAACGTGCTGCATTTACTAATGAGCATTCAGTACCTGGGCCAAGATCTAATCTGCAGTAAACCCTCCAAAGTCCATATTGTGGATGTCAGGTTCTCAGCAGCAGCTGCTTCACTCTGCAGATCTGTTTTTCTCACAGCATGATGCTTGCTAACCTAAAGATAGCCTCAGATAGCTCCAAACCGCACGCGATGATAGTGGTGATGGTTTGGGGGGCCAAATTGAAACTAGTCTGAAGTAAATGCCCCGTCCCTGGAGGTGTTTGATGCCCTGTCCCTGGAGGTGTTCAAGGCCAGATTGGATGGGACCCTGGGCAGCCTGGTCTAGCATTAACTGGGGAGGTTGGCCCTGCATGTGGCAGGGGGGTTGGAGATTCATGATCCTTGTGGTCCCTTCCAACCCTGGCCATTCTGTGATTCTGTGAAAGGCCCTGAACTTCTCATAATGTAGACGTACAGGTCTCAGTACTGATTAATTCATTGACTGTTACTTTATTGCACCAAATTACTTGCCAATGTGGATGTAGAGCTCTTTGCTGTTAGACAGTGGCTTCTGATGCTTGGCCATGCCAACCAGAAAACAGATATCCTAGCCCCTTCAAAAATATACTGTTTCTAACAACTGAACATTTATGCACACCCCTCTGATGCTGTAACTCCATTGCATTCCTGAAGCTGAGACTGCAAGCAGGCAGAGGTGGGATATGTGCTACCACAAAGACCCTGCAATGGGCTGAGAAGGAACGCTGATTTTCATAGCTCTACTCAGTTAAGATTTAAATTCCATCATACAGCTTTTTCTGATGGTTTATTTAAATCCTGCAAATGCAGTTTTATTTTATTAATGTGCTCTACATCCGATTAAATTTTGTGTATTTTTTTTTTTTTATCTCTCCATATCACCTAGCATTAAAAGTAGACTCACTGGAATATAAATAAATACGTAAGTGAACTCAAATCCATCATAATTCTGCTGGGTCTGATTTCATGGTAGCATTAATCAGAACTGAAATCATTGAAAATATCAGAATGCTCTTGGTAGGTAGTATCAAAAGGAAGTCCCCCAGCTGCATTGCAGCTTCTGCTCTTGGAGACTGTAAATACCAAAGAGGATATAATGATAGAGCCTAAAATTAATCCGATGCAAGGCCAAGACACGTCCTTCATGGTCTCTATGAAAAGGGAACGTGCAAGATTTGACCAAATGTCAGAACTCAAAAAGTGTAAATGAAGGTTTTGACACATCTCTACCTTCTGCCTTGTGGTTTCAGACTGCTATAGAATTAACCTACAGAAGAATATAAATCATGAGAGGACTGCAGACAGAGATCAAGGCTGCTTTAGATTAAGTTTTAGGTATATATCATGGTTCAGCACCACCTGTTTTGTATTGAAAAAGAATAATACTTAAGGGATATTTATTACAGTATAGTAAGAATCTTAAGAGCTTACATGCTCCTTTAAAGAATATACTGAAATTAAAGACAAAGTCCTACATGGGGAACTGACATTCCTTAGCATCTTTCAATAGACAGTCAACAGTTTTATGATAGTACTGTAAATAAAAACCATCCATAATATACATTATTTTCGCCAGCATCCTGTAAAAATCATCACCATTACTTATATTGTGTTACTCACATATTTTACAGGCATATCCTGTAAGTTACAAAGAATAAACTTAAATCATAATACTCGCTGACAAATTTCTGTTATGCATCTATATTTATGGAGAATTTTATAAAAAGAATGTATTTGCTTCTTTCTAGCCATGCTTGGATCTACTTAATTTTCCTGTACTAGACTTCAGATAAAGTGGATTTAAAATACATATAACTTTTTATTTATGCATTGTATATGAAATTCTTGCACAGTATTTCAGTTGTTGTTTTATAACTTTCTTCTTATTGTTTTGATTTCTCAGTGTCCTCAGCAAACAAAGAACTTGATGAATAACCACATACTATCCTTGAGCCCTGCAGTTACCCATTCCTCCGTACAGTTTCAGCCACTTATCCATGCCAGGAGAACTCTCAGAACTATCACGAATCCAACTTCACAGTCGGATTCATGATAGCCCACACAAAGGCTCTGGAGGGATTTGAGATTTTTTAGTGATTCTT
>JAOWBP010062055.1:0-36202 GCA_028571105.1 Tragopan temminckii
AAGGAAGAAAGGGAGGGAGGGTTACAAAAGGAGGCCAAAAGCTAATTATGGATACTATAACACTGATTTATAGAGAAAATTCATATGCTGCTTTGCAAAAGTGAAGCTGACACACAGACAATTACAATTTCAATAACAGAAATGTGAAAATATGAAGGGGAGAAAAGTATCTGGAAAAAAAATTGGCAGTCAAGAGTCTCAGGAGATTCTTTTGTCTGAGACAATTCTGGAAGTCCAACGTCTTAGATTTTTTTCCCCTAAAAAAAAAAGAAGTGTTTTAAGAACTGAGACAGCACAGAGGAACAATCAGATATTGTAGAGGGAAGTGACTAACACCATTTTTCAAGATATCACTCTGAAATTGGAAGCACATTTATGAATACTCACCAGTAAAAGCACTACGACAGACACATGTGTAATCATTTATCAGCTGAACGCAATCCAGACTTCCACGAGGGTTACAAGGATTAGAGAGGCATTCATTGATATCCCCCTCACACCGCTCGCCTGCAAAGCCTGGGAGACAAAGACAGCTATAGCCCCCAATCTGGTCAATGCACTGTCCTCCATTAAAGCAGCGGGGTCCTCCTGACTCTGAAATACAGTCATCCACGTTCTCCTCACACAGGCGACCTGTCAAAACAGCAGAAGTGGCAATCTGAGAATAGGGTGTCAAGGCCTCATTTCCTATGACGTTCAAGTTTTGAGACTACATGAAACACAGTCCTCGATATAAACAGGTAAAGATCCCAGTTTAATGCAACCCGTGCCCGCTGCAGACAGTGAGCCTCAGAGCTGACTTAAGAAGCATGTGGTTTAGATCCAGTCTGCTCTCAATGGTATGTCATACTGGTATTTAGCAGCTTTCATGCTTGACTTAATTTAGAGACATAATTAAAAACATAAAATCAAAACAAAAATGAAAGAAACACTCCATTTAGCCCTGTAACTGAACATAGAGAGCCCTGTGTTGTCCCTAGCAAGGCTGGAAGCTTCCTTAATTTAACTTGGCTGTAACCCTGAAATTCAGCAACACCATTAGAAAAAGCCACAACAAACCAACTGAAAAGAAACTGTGATAAAACAGAGACCCCTGGTCAGTATGCCACTCCTGCAGTTTGGCTTCTGGGGACCTACAGTAAACTACCAATGCTGCTAGGGATGCCAGCTTCTCCCTCTCTGTATTGGGTTTCCTGTCAAAAGGTCTGGTGCTAGTTCTGCCTTAGTCACACAGTATAATGGATATAAGGGAACAGAGAGGATAAGTTAAGCAAAGAGTTCTGCCTGTTAATATTGTTGATTCATCCTCAGCATGTGCAGTGATTCACCTACACAAAGAAGATAATTATACAGGCATTTATTTCAAACCAGACTAGGGAGAAAAACTACTTAATACTTGATAAAAAACTTGATACCATTAAGTAATGATACCAGCAAATTCTAATTCCTTTCATTTAGGAAACAAAAATAAGTCACATCCAAAAAGTAATTCACCTCAAAGAACAAAGACTGAGGAATTAAAAGCCCACTCTGAACCATGAAGAATCTTTCAAAGGTGAGGGGTACCTTTGTACATCACAAATTCTGACAACACAGGAATTGGTACATAAATACGTACTTTGATGTAGAGATGCAACAAACAAACTTTGGTTGTTCTTTTTTTCCTTTAAAATGGAGGTCCAAATCAATAACACAAGGAACTGTCAAACGTGATGATTTGGAATAAAATAAGTATTTACGCAGACTGGGGAGATGTGTTTAATGTGACAGCCACATCAAACTCAATGAATGCAAAGAAAAAGTTCAGAAAAACTTAAAATCTTTTAACTGATTTCAGAAAGAAGGTTTAAAGAAAAACAATCAAGTTAGAAAACATTTGCTGGTGAGTAAAGATTGCTCTCTGCAATATTTCCGAAGGCAGAAAGCAAGACCATCAGGCCACATATAACTAGGAAATGTAAGGCGATCTTTCAAGAAACATTATGTTGAACAAGCTGTGGAATCATACTTGCTAAAAATCACCACTGTGTAGCTGGATTTTTTTTAACATTTATTTTTAGGAGCTGCTATTAAAAGAATTCCAACTTGCTGAAATAGTTTAAACTAACCTACAGGCATCGAACTTCTTTTTCACAAATGGTTCCAGGATAGAGCACAACGTATGGCCAAAATTTAAACAAGTGTGCTGGAAACAATGCAAGAACCAAGCAAGCTTTTTGTATATTTCATAGTTTCTTAGCTAAAAAGAAACCTTGGATTTTCTGGAACAAAACAGACAAACTTGGGAGACATCTTAATAGCAATCTAGCCCATCCCCACTGCCAAAGAGGGGTCCATCTATTCCCAGAGAACACTGTCATGACCTATTCCTTTAAAAGAAAGGAAACAAAAAAACAAAAACAAAACAACAACAGCAACAAAAAAAACCAGCTCAGAAAGACAGAGATCCCATAGCCTAACAAATTTACATATTTATTTTTAAAGGGAAAATATGTGTTCTCAAGGGATTCAGCGCACTTTGGGAACATTCTTCAAAGAAAATAATGGATTCCCTTTAGACTCTGCATTAGGAAACAAGTCAGAAAGGAACATTTATTCTTGTAACATTCACTTAATTGCTGAGTTTCATACCCCGAGTGCCTGGTGGACAGGAGCACTTGAAATGGTTGACAAGGTCTATGCATGTTCCTCCATTCTGGCAGGGCTGAAACTGGCACTCATCCACTTCATATTCACAGTTGACACCCTGGTATCCAGGCACACACTACAGGATAAAAAGAAGTATGAATAATCTTTTCGTAACAGTTACGTTTGCAGGCACCTGAGAAAGGCTGACTGACAAAGCAAACTCTCAAAGGGACAGATTATGACTTCCTTTGTTGCCATACAACTGCAATCGACTTCAAGGGCTATACAGACAGACAGCTCAAGCACACAACTTCATCACACGACTTCTCAACTGCATGATGCATGTCTGAATTTGAGTGGCTCTTTCTGTAAAATATGGCAAGTAAATCCTCAAACTTCTCACCATGGAGACCGATTTGGAAGTTTTGACTTAAGGTGTATATAATACTCAGGTTTTCCTTCTGGGTCTGTGCTTCCAAGGTGCTCTACCATTCTCCAAAGCTTAAGAAGTTTAATAGACTGTGAGATTACGGTCTCCATTGCTCTCTGTATCAGCTGTAGGAGTTAGAAGGCAGAGGAAGGCATCCCCCACTCTGAAAGGCAATGGATGTTTTGCCCACCCAGTATGGAGACTACAACATTCCTTTAATGCATCCTACATATATTTTAATACAAACCACATCTCAGGCAAAAGTAGGATTAGAGCTTCTTGGAGATGGAGTTCTTATCAACCCCACCTCCTTACAAATGCATTTCTACTTCAATTTTAAAGTCTTTCTGGAGCACTTCCTCTGCCACAGCTGATTTAAAAAATATATTTAAAGATGTTAGGTGGCTTTTATCCACTCTGTGAATTTCTTCTACCACTTGCACACGTTTCAGGCTTCTTTTGATGCCTTTGCATTACAATGCCCTAAATATTTAGGCCACTTCCTACTAAAGCACTGAGCATTACCTCGCATTGGTATCCACCCAGATGATCCCTGCAGGTAGCACCATTCTGGCACGGGCTGGAGTCACACTCATCCAGCTGCTCCTCACAGTAGCTGCCAGTGTAACCCACACGGCACTGACAGCGGTGTGTGTTTCCCACATTGAGGCAATGACCAGAGTGCTGGCACAACTGGTCTACTGTGATTCCTGAAGCAAAGTTAAATAAAGTGAGCAAACACGTGAAACACATTTTTCACCAGCATTGGTACATCAGCCAGGAATGAATACAGCTAGAAGCAGTGCACTGAAAATGTGAAAGTGAAAAACTGAAGAGTGACTCTTTAAATCACAGTGAGTCAGAACCACAGCTGGCTTCTGAATGGAGTCACTGCGCTGTCCCATTTGGATCAATCATCAGCATCAACACTGGCACAAATTATTTGCATAGCTGCATTATTTTACCACTGGCAGGCAAATATGCATCTCTGAAGTGTTAATGTTACAGTACAAAGGCTCAGTGTACCTAGAATGTCTGCAAGAAGTATTGCAGCTTGACATCCTTTGACAACAAATCTGCTCATTTGGATTTCCCTCAGCTGAAAACTGCCTGACACTGTGCATGAGTCACATGTCCAGGAAGTCATCTTCCAGGAAGAAATTCACTTAAAAAACCAAATCTTTTAGATATGCAGCATCTGAAGTATGAAATTATCACCCAGGTGTAACAGGGGGTATGGTCTTAGCTATAACTAATGTGGGTACTTAATAGCCAGTATTTGCTGAGAAAATACTTGGAAGCATCAGAAATTGCAAGATGCCCTTTGTGCACAAGGACAGCATGTCTTAAACCTGGCCTGTCTGATATTTGGCAGAAAAAAGTACGAACAGCCAATGTATTTTCCAAAAAGGCAGGACACATATTACTGAAACAGACTTGTCATTTCCCCGCCCCCCCCAATTCTTCTTTCCTAATAGATTTATGACAGAAACTAACTTCTTATGTCAGGAAGAACCCAGAAAACCTTGAATCTTAACACAATCTTGCAGAATTTTCTAGCATAGAAGTGACTGTGATCCACCTCTGAGAGGTGAAGCTCTCTGGAATTTTCAATGTTTGTTGTGTCCACAAGTGTATGGGGAAAGGAAGCATTGATTAATGATGGGAAATGTTTTCAACTGAAGCAGAGATGATGCTTCAGATGCTTATTTACCCCTTTGTGAAGCTGCCACTTGACAGGAGACATTGGGCACGTCGCAGTAAGCGCCAGTCCAGCCAGAAGGACAGTCACATCGAGTCTGGGCTCCACTTTGGAAACATGTGCCTTTATTCTTACAGGGAGACTTACTGCACAGATCCATAGGTGTCTAGAGAGGACAAAAAAAACCACAATACAATATATGGCAAGATCAGTAGGCAACACTGATCCAGAGTATAAGTTCAAGAGGCAAAGAAAAAAAGGCTCTGGTTCCAAGGAACATTGGAAAGAAAGGCACAGTACTTGAGAAGTCTAATCTAGGTTCTTCACTGACAATCCCAAGAGCTTGTATGTCTAGAAAGGTGTAGATGTGCAGGGAAGCAAACCCCAGATGGCAGCATCGTTTCATCACAGAGTTGCCACACAGGGTTATTTGGCTGGCTGGGTTTGAGAAAACTCAGTTTTTTTTATCTCAAAGTAGGCTTCCATTTCCACAATAGTAGGAAAGCTTCCAGCCATCAACACTAACAACTGTCCTTTCTTCTCACAAACTCCCTCCATCTTCACTGTCTTTTTTTGAGAATAACAGACGTGTTCCACATGTTGATCTTTGTTTTTCCTTTATGTCATTAGATAACATACCTGCTTTTGATCTCAACTGCTCTAGTACGATCTCCCCAAATTTTTCCATCTTCTGAGATTCAACTGAAACCCCAGAACTGTTTTATAAACTGACAATGGGCCAAGAGGGCAAAAACATACCATTTTTCTTGATTCCTTTAATAAAAACAAACAGTATCCAAATAGAGACTGAAGTTTTCAGTGAATCATGACATGGAAGTGGAAAGGACTCAAAATAACCGTCTGACCTAATATGAACCAGCCACTAACCATCATTTCCTTTTTGAGCACTCAATCTTCAAAGTAATACAGCCATTTGATTGATTTCAAACTGACCTGGGGGACGGATGAGGTTTATAAAGTGAGTAGTATTGAATTTTGGCTGCAAAATGCCATTTCAATTGCAGAAAGTTCTGCTTTTCAGATGCAAACCGTCTCCCCACAAAAACTAAAGGAGAAAAAACTGTGCTTTCACAGGCAACCAAAAAGAAACTTGGAATTAAGTTTTACCACATGCATTTCAGTGTGAAAAAACACCAAGCTTCTTGTTTCTGTACTTCTAATGAGTAGCTGACTATTTTACATGCAAATTCCATAACTTGTTCTCCGTATTTAGCTTTGCTAATTAGGTCAGGCCAATTTTCCACTAAGATAAGAGCAACAGCATCGCTGTGATTTATAACTCTCTCCAACACAGCTTTCAGTAGCAGTTTTAAGTTTAGAAAGCTCAGATTTCTTGTGCAAAATGAGTAATACGATATGATCAGGCTTCCCTGAGCATAAAGCAAACAGGCTTTCTGGGAACCCACATTTAATTTGGGGACAGGAACATTAATCCTTTCCTCAAGTAAAAACAAAGCAAACCTAACAGAAGAGGAACTGCTGAACTTCACAGTACTTCACGATCCCTCTCAATACTAATTCTGCCAGTGAGGTTTACGTGGTGTGCCCAGAATGCATAATTAGGGTAGCAGAGGGGCTGCTTTTTTACATCACTTCATTACTTTCCATTCATTTCCTCCATTAGAAGCAGACTTGACAATTTAATGTCTAGCAATGTACTTCTGGAAACACACCTCCCCCACCGCCACTAAAATGCTTCCTCTAACAGCTACTGTGTCACAAAGACACATCAGCACCAAAGAAGTTTCAAAATTCTCACAGAATTCTCATGCTTTCCAGTAATTTCATACACACACTGCTGTTTTGTTTTCAAGTGGCAGCACTCAGACTTCTTGCAAAGAAAGCCAACGTAGTGTTTGTTCTTCCAAAGCAAGACACAGACTCAAATAATACTTGCTATTCTGATAAGCATAGGAAAAGAAGTAGTTCTAATATGAAAAATGAAATAAGCACTGCTTCCACTGCGATACGCCAAGTGGCGCAGCTTAGATCCAAGTATTTCTATACTTAGAAGTATCGTGGCTGAAATGAGATGTATTAATTCTAAAAAAGAAACTGGAACGCTGTCAAGATACCATTTTCCCATTTAATCTGTAACTCATCTCTTGCAGTTTTTCTTTGTATATCTGGCAAGCAGTCAAATTCACACGAGTCCTTAACAGGTACTAGTCAGTCATTTACAGCATGAGTTTGTGGCTTCTATGCTCACTGTGAAAAATGAAATCACCTGAAACTAAGTATGCAAGTAATACCAGAGCCTCTTATGGAAGCTGTGAACAGGACGATCACTCCAGTTACTGCTCTGAAACTTTCTGGCTATTTATGTTGGGGGAAAATAATATATACTATCAACCTGGAAGAACTACACCCCTCCGTACAAAAGAGAGAGCAGTGAAATTAATGTGCTGCTAATGACACTGAAATTCTTCCATTCAAGTAGTAGCCTTTCTTCTCTCCACATCAACACAGTGTTTTGTCTTGAATCAGGACAGTTTTATGTTCGGATGAAATGCAGAATTTTCAAAGCTAACAACTGTTTCTCATTTAAGAAACCTTATCTAGAAAATTGCATTGACACCCATCCTCAGAAATAAATAAGCATTTTTCTCCTTCTTACAAGCAGACACTTCCAGATCTCCAGAGTTTTGAACAGAGGCATCTGCTCTGTTTTAGAGAGAGACTGGACTAAGTTTTCCTTGGGTTAACAGGCTTATCAAAATAGAAGGAGATATAGCACTTGCCATGTTTGGTACCTCACACCTAACCAGTAACTCCTGCTGTTGTTCAGTTCAAACAACAGTTGGCTGTGCAGAACAGACAAGAAATTACCACCCACCTGGCAGTTCTTCCCCGTGTAACCCAAAGGACATATGCATCGGTATGTGCCTAGGCTGTCCACACAAGACCCTTTGTTCAAGCACGGATGTGAATCACACTCATTAATTTCCATGAGGCAGAAGGGCCCCGTAAAGCCCACTGGACACTGGCAGGTAAAGGAATTGATTCCATCCACGCAGGTACCTCCATTGAAACAAGAGCTGCAAGAGAGTGAGAGTAAAAGGACATTGAGACAAAATGCAATCAGCTCTTAGCCAGAGACGGCACGAAAACGTAACTGAAAAGAGACAGAAAACCAGATTACAGAATCATCTGTGCTCCAGTAAGCCTTCACTAAAGAAGCATAAACCAGATAAAGTAATTCAGTGGGGTTCCATTTTATTGTGTTTTACCTTGATGGGCAAAGAAAGCAAACCATGGTTTCAATGAGTCATTAGCAACGGAGTTAATTTCTCACTTAAAGAAATCTTCCCAGCTTCAATGTCACCACAAACAGCACTGTACCAGGTAGTTTGCTCAAACTGACAGGTTGTATGCAAATTGTATTACAAATTCTGATTGCATTACAAATTATGAGAAGCAGAACAAGTTGCCTTTTCTTCTTTATTGTTTTTTTTACTTCAAAGGAATCAAAGGTATGTTTTCTCAAGGAAAGCTTCATGTAACATGCAAAACACGAGCATGCTCCTTATTGAAATAATGTGAAAGTACTGGTACTGCTAAACCCCTTCCTCTTCTCACGAGAACCTTCCTTCAGTTCTTGATTTGTAAAGCCACTCATATACGCACTGGCAGAATTCAGATCAAAGGAATTACCCCCCACAACCTTCTGATCATAAGGAATTCTACCAGAGTGCATGTCCTACAGAGAAGTTACTGGGAAAATTAGCAGAAGTGAAGCCTCGTGCAAAATTAGCTCCTCACAATTTTTTCCTCTAAAGAAATGCCTGCCAGGAAACTCCTGCTCCTCTGAAAATAAATCGAGATCAGATTCAAGATGATCATTTTGATAAAGAGCATAAAATGAATTCCTGCTTGTTATCTGTCCTGAGCACTATGGAAGGGTACTTTCCATGAAAGAAGTGATTGAGTCATCTGCTTGAACTTACCGTGCAAGTTTTAAGTACCCAAATTCTAACTGTCATTAAGTTAGAGCTGTCATCAACCTACTTATCAGAGCTGTCCTTCTGCCTTGTGGACTGAATCCCACTTTTAAAGGAGCAAAAACTGCCTTTAACGTTCATGGCAGAACAAAGAAGCTGGAGGAACTGTCAATCATTTGGCACACTGCACTGAAATCAAGCACCCATCTCCAAAAGAAGAAGGCACTCTTTCTCATAGGAGGTTTCTCATAGGAAGAATCATTTGAACCAAATTCAAATTAACCAACCATAAGCATGCTCTTAAGTATAGCTCAGTAAATTTTGGTTGAGAAGGTGTGACTGGTTTAGCTTGGCAGACCAGGTCAAATTGCTACATCCCTCATTCATACCTGCAAGACTGGTTTCTGTCCTGACTGATAAGGAAAAGAAAACCAGGATGAATCTCAAGGAAGAACCAGGCGTTCTGCTCTAGAGCACCCAACATACTTGATTAAACAACTGCTGGGCAAATTAAACACACACCCTCATCAGTGACACAATCCTCTTCTTAAGCAAAAGATGTTAAACTACTTCCTCCCCCACAATTTCAATTTTATAAAAGATAGGAAAAATCTTTTCTTCATGTACACAAAATGCATGAGAACAGCAGGAGCTTCACATTTAGGCACCTTATTTGTTTATTGTAACTCGACTAGAACAGATTTTTTTAAATTATTTCAAGTTGTACTAGAAACTGTTTCCATCTGAGAATCTAAAGTTACTTATCTGAATCCTAATGAAGCTTAAAATAAACATGCAGAAAGATGATGGATACACAGATTTAACCCTCAGAGAGTTTTCAAAGATCACCAAGCGAACCAACTCAATAAGGATGAGCATTTTAACTCAGTTCCCTACCTCCTCCTTAAAATCACCTCAGCTTTTAATCTCAGCACTGCTAACTCACATCCAGTTTTTGAGCATTAAAAGGTCTCCTGGAAAATTAAACTTTTCCAGTACAAAATTAGTGGATTTTTAGCTTCCATTATTAGCAGTTAATAACTCAACTCAGGCTTTCTAGTGCAGCAGCGCTGTGAAGTTATCTCACCTCTCGGTGCATTCATCGATGTTGTTCTCACAGTTGGTTCCCTCAAATCCAGGCTGACACTTGCATGTATAGCTGTTGACATAGTGGGTGCATGTGCCTCCATTCCTGCATGGTTCACTCAGACATTCATTGGTATCTGTTTGACATTTATCTCCATGAAATCCAGGCAGGCAGATGCATGAGAAAGAGTTTATCCCATCCACACATGAAGCCCCATTTTGGCAGGGATCTAAGACAGAAGCATTAACTTAGTGTTAAAACAGGTAACGGTAAAAACCCAGGCCTATGGTAGTAACCTTTAGAAAAAAGTGTATGACACTTTCCAGAGGGTAATTACAAGTTTTTCTCAGACACTTTATGGAAGAGAACCACAAAGCTTCACCAATACTGAATTCACAAGGAGGTGTGGATCAGGACAAAACTTCAGGGCCTACAGATTTCTCTCCCAGGATTTGTTGAACCAAAAGCAACAAAACCAGCCCCAAAGCCTCTCATTTTAAAATTCAAGCTCTGCTCTTTTGCCAAATGCCAACCAATAAGAAAATACAAACAGCTCAGTAACCCTTTCTTCTCCCTTCTTTGTGCAGACACTCCTCAGCACATGTCCGGACACTCCTCAACGCATGGGAGAACTTGTGTGATTAATTCTAAGCATGCGAGTAATCCAGTCAAATCAAATGTGTATGTGGAAATTAGTATATGTATGAGTACTTCTGCATAATTAAGCGCTTGGCATTCTTCCCAGTATCAAAGGCTGACAGAGGAAAGGCTGCTGGAAAAGCCCGAATTTCATACTCAACCCTGATTGCTCCTCACCCCTACAGTTCTTAGCATTTTCTTCATTGCCACCAAAATCTTTTTAGTTGTGCATCGCCTGTTTTTTTTTTGGTCTTGGCTACTCCCTGCTGCAGCATTCCTTTTACTTCCACAAGCACCAATTTGCCATCACTCAGTAGTTTCTTTCTACTTTGCTCCTTCCACTTTAAGAACAACAATCCTATGTCAGATATTGCCTCTGAAGCCAGCTTTCTTTTCTAGTCAGGCTTCCCTAGTCCAAAAGCTTGCATATGTAAAGGCAGAGAGGGAAATAGGGAAGAGGGAGAAAAATAAAAACGTTACTGAGCAGTTTTTGTGCTCTAAGACTATCCTCAAGTACTACATAATACAAACCTTAAAATGCAAATAAACTCAGCCAAAAATTTGCAGTTCAACACAAGTACAAGATCATTCTGTTCACTGGTAAATGAAGAAAACAGATGAGAAAGGTAATTAAAGCTCACTTATTGACTGAGAGATATGCTCACATGATAAAATTTTTGTTCTAAGACAGACACCTGCATTCATTTAAAGGTCATCTGACTACTGCAGAGAAAAAGCATGCTCAAAGCAGGACCCCTGGCAGCTGTAAAATGTTGTGTCTGTGGCAGCCAGCCACTTATGACTGAAGCCAAAATTAATGTTCCGTGCCACACATTTACTGACAGAGAAAGGAGACTAGAGTATCAACTTTTCAATAAGTTCTTGTTATTGGAGGGTTTATTTGCTTCATAGATTAAAGACACTTGGCTCAAGCCATGGAAGGTTTTTGTTATGCTAAATGAAATCAGCTGCAGCAGTAATCAGAAATTCCTCTTCAACCTCATGGGTGTGCTACATAACAGACAGCACTGGATCAATCTCAACTCAGAGATTTTCCAGCTGTTAAAGAAAGACTGAACACTTAAAATGTTTGCATCTTCAGATATCCACATAGAACACCCATATGAAACTGAGCAGGGCAAGCCACATCTTCAGTGGCTTCAATGAATAAAGCTTTGGATCAATGCACCAGTGCCACTTTCTGTACTGTTTGCTCAGAAAGAGGCAAGGAAAAGCTCAGGCTAAGCCAGATGTGTTAGAAATTCTTCCAACAGTGTTGCTTTGGGGCTCTCTCACGGTAACTTCGTGCTTGTTTGAATCCTTTTCTACAGCAGTCACAAATGTAGATTTTTTCAATGCAAAACATGACTTTCTAAATGCATATCTAAAGCCTGTAAGTCTTTAGTTTGTTTTTAGTCTATTCCAATAAAAATTAGAGTTATTCTTTTTTGTCCCTTGCATATTTTTTTTTTTTTCCAAGAGGCAGCCAATTAAAAAAATACAACATGGTGAACAACTCCAAGGTTTGATAAAGCACTTCACAATAGTATCAGGCGAGCTTTTAAACACAGGACACTTTTCAGGAGACTCATATTATCTGATGATGATACAGAATATGCCAAAAAGAACAAACAGCCAGTATGTGCTTGGTTTCCCTTGTAAACAGTACTGTCAAAGGCATAAAATGAACAACTGCTCTCTTAAACAATTTCAAGAGTCATCACTGTACGGCTTACCCTCCTGCAGCTGATCTCTATTCTGGAATACAGTGCCTTCCTGCTGCTTAATTTGCTTCCAAATATGGATTAACTGGAACAGCAACAGGACCCACTCTTTCCAGAATATTAACGTCAGACAAATACATTTCAAGAAGGAGTGCTGTTGTCTCAGATTCCCACCACACCTCAACCAAGCTTACCTTTGAAATACAGATAAAGTCTGCAATGTTACTTTATGAATTACAATTTCAGGCAAACACAATTATTCATTTAACAGCGCTCCTTATTAAAGTATTGAAATAATAAGGATCACTTCAAGTTAAAAATTTGAAAATAACTCCTATTATCAGCTAGAATACATTTTTAGCAGCTAAATGTAACGGATTATGCCTGCCTTACACATGCAAGTATTACAAGGCTGAGGTTTTGAGGTGGTTGGTGTTTTTTTTTCCCTTCTTGGTAAGAGCTTACAAAGGAACTTTTGAGTACCTGTTGAAGAGCAAAGAACTATTTCTATGTAAAAGGGGAAAACAGAACAATCCTCTAATACTCACTAGACAGGCAGTCATCAATGTTACTGTCACAGTCTCCGCCAGTGAAGCCTGGACGACATTCACACAGGTAACTGCCTTGAATATTATGGCACAAAGCATGATTTTTGCAGGGCTTTGAGAGACATTCATCAATATCCACTGTACATCTCTCCCCTGAAAAACAGAGAGTGCAGAAGTAAGATCTTTCATCATGTCAATGGTCAAAAGGCTCGATGCCAACACTGCTGAGTGTTGGAAGTACTGTACGTTCCCAGCCACATTACCTTCCCAGCCAGGGGCACACTGGCAGGTGTAGCCTTCAGAATCAGGAGATTCTTGGCAAATTCCCGAGTTCTCACAAGGGTCAGGGGAACACGGTGCAACCACTATCTGGCAGTTCACACCTGGAGTGCAGAAAGGGAGAAAACAGGAGAATATATAGCTAAGAGTTTTGGTGCTTTTCAGAAGAATGAAAAAAAAAAAAAAAGAGATTGCAATCTGCATCACTATCCTACACAGCAGTGGATGACATTTCCATATTTGAAAAATCTTAGCAGAAGAGATCAGAATACTCCTCATAGGCTCAGCAGATAGATATGGTAATTCCAACTAAGTTAATTTGAGGACAGTGACAGAAAGACAAACCTATTGCACTGAGCCATAGAGGGATGTGGGGAAGCCAAAGGCTGTATAATTCCAGCCTATGAAAGATGAAGTCTTCAAACCTGCTTGCAGAGGAGACACAGTAAGTGAGAAAGGTATAAATAAGCAGCTACTACTGCTTTGGTCTTCTTCAGCACCTTTTCCTGCTGCTGTTCTGATTACATCTTTTTATTAGCTCCTCCTCTTGCTTTATGTTACCCTTACACTATCCAAGTTCTAGCATTTCCTTCTTTCTTATGAAGTTTTTGTAAAGCTATTGTTAAAAGAACTCAAGACTTAGCAATCTATTTATCCACTAGGCAAAATTTTTAGACAGTGCCATTACCAAGCATAACTTTTTCATTAAAAGATTCTCTCATCACTTTCAGATGAGCTGCACATTAGATATATTTTTGCCTGTGCAACGTACATATTCTGTGGAATAAGATGAACTCATCCACTCCGCTGCAAGCCTAGATGCTTTCCGGCAACAATTACTGTATTATGGATATTTTATCTCTTTTAAGTACTTTTTCTTGACTTTGATATCTTCAAGAAAGAATTTTCCTTCCAAATAACCTTATTTCCCCATTGAATTGTTTCTACACTAAAAAAACTGATGTGATTTGGATGGCACTAAACTTCCAATAATGTCTCTTCAGTTCCCACTGCGTTTACTTAGATCATATGGATTAGTTTAACTTTCTTACAAAGTAAATTGCAATTAGGACATTTCTTAGTAGGTTCAAACAAGGCTTAAGTACAGTCTTAGAAAGCATTCTATACAGTTGTATCACATCTATATTCAACTGTAATTCAACTTCGTATAACCATGGCATTTTGCTTCTTGATTCCTATTTCCAAAAAGTTTAATGAAAATATTAAAATGACATTAAAAGTGCAATGAAGTGAAAAGGAAAAGAACAAAACTCTCTCTGAATTTTCACCTTTGAATCCTTTCCTGCAGGTACATCTATATCCATTCAGCAGATCCTCACAAGTTCCTCCATTTTGGCACGGGTTTGATTTACATTCGTTCCCTTCTGTTGAACAGTAATCTCCTATCCAGCCTGGGTCACAGACACATTTGTACCTTCAAGGGGAAAAGCAACATGAATGAGAACATTTTGAAATAATTCCTCTTCACTCCAAAATACTGAAAATAAACCACTCTTAAAAAACACACTTCCCTTCTGCTAACAGTTTCCACAAAGCACTTAGATAGCAATATGCTTCTGTTTTGATAAGTCCATCTCAACAAACTAAAAAAAAAAAAAAAAAACAAACAGAAAAAATTATAGAAAGTGGAGAAGAAAAGTAGGTTCCAAAGATGAATAGACTAATTTAATACAAAGTAATGGTTACAAATGAAAACAGGTGGTGGGGAGCAGCAGCAATTTACTCCATCTTTCAAAATCTGAAGTAAAGCAGCTCTCCACCCATATGACATAGACCCAAAGAATCACCCTGGACTCCAGTCACACAAAATGTACGCCAGCCTCCTTCTCCATCACATAAACAACTTATTCTATCTCACACCAAGTATAAGGTGCACATGGGCATAAACAAGAACACAGGTGATCAATGATGAACAATTTTATTTTTCAAGTTTACATGAAGGCTGAACTTGACATAAAGACAGCCTTCCTGTCAGCTCCAAAAAGTGCTGAATCCCGCCCTACAGCAGTGGCAAAACCCTTCCTTGCCAAGTGCTGACAACACTTTCCAGGACACAACATGCATAGAAGCCACTACCACTTCTGGGCCAATTGGAAAGTTTCGTAACTATGATCCTGTCCCTCCCTCCACTTGTCAGCTCCACAGCCCCTGTGCTCCCAAAGCCCGTGTCATCCATTCACCACGGATTCATCCCTAACAAAAAGAGGTCTTGATTCAAGGCTCACCAAGTCAGCATTTGGTCTTCCTGGATGGGATGATTCAGCAACAACTGCTGCCATCAGAATGGCCAGAAAAAGCTTTCTTTTCTTCTCACAGGCATGCAACAGTGTGACTAAAGCTGATTAAATCTGCCTTGGATATGCTGCTCTAAGACAACCACTGCTCAACAACACATCTCCTAATCTTGAGAAAGCTGCTAGAGGAAACAGTCTACTGCATTCCATCAATGTACCAACTTTAAAACAGGATGCCTTGCTTGGAACAAAACAAACAAACAAAACACCAACCATCAACTCTTCCCCAAAAAGCAGACTGAGATAGAGGACATAAACTCATTTTCACCTTCTTGACTTTTCATCCTGCACTCTTTTTCCAAGCCTTGAAGTACCACCTTTATACAGTATCCCCTGTGATTGGTTGTTACACCAAAATTTCTCCACCTGATCTTCCAAAACTGCTCTGCCTCCTAGTTTTTTGAGTTATCTGCTTGTTCCTTCACGCAGAGTATTTGGTTAGCAATAATGGCTCTAGCCACAAACACCCTCCACACTCAACACTTCAGACTTTGATGAAGTAAGTATCTGTTTTACAACAGTTTTGTTCGGAACCATTTCTTATTTTAATTGCATTCACTCTACTAGATTGAACTACTGAACTCTCCCTTTTGACGGTGCCCAGGCAGGGCAGAAAAAACTCGTGCTGAAACAGCACAAAGGGCAGCTGGAGAATAAAGGTCTACACCTTACTGGGATTATTTCATGGCCAGCAAACAAGTAATCTGAGAAATTAAAATTCAGAAACCTCTAATGAAGGCAGAACTCAGGGTGGTGGAGGCAGGGAAGCAAGTATAAAAGGCAGTAGATACATTTGATGTTACAGTAAGGACTTACCCACTAACAATGTGCGTGCAGTTGCCATGCACACAGGGATTACTAAGACAGCCATCTGCCTGTGACTGACAGTGAGGATGATGGTAACCTTCAGGACATACACACCGAAAGCCATTGACTTCATTTATACATGTTCCACCATTATTACAGGGGCTGGATGCACATTCGTCAATATCCACATTACAACGTGGGCCTAAAAAATACAAACCCAACCAAAACATTCCTTATTAAGATGTATTTCTTTCAAGAACATTTGCCCTGCAAGTCTGTAAGATCACATGGTTGAGACAACTCTGTAAAGCTGAAGCAGAGGTATAGATCTCGCATGCTTAAGTGGCTTTAACTGAAGACACAGAATGTTTCTGAACCCGGAAAACAACACTTATGCTCAACAAGTATATACAAACCACTCAAGAATCTCAACAGAGTTGCATTGAAAAAAATCAGTAATTAATATTCAATTTCATTTTTGGAAAGCAAAAATCACTCAACTGCATTGTATTTGAAACAAACCTCTTGAGCTCCACTTGTCAAAGCCCTTCTCTTCTGTGCTAAAATTACCTACCCTCTGAACAAGCAATACTGCCATACTGTCTGCAGTAAATATAGGTCTTGTGGTTTATTGCGTAAAAGGAGCTCTAAATAACACCGTATCCTGTTTTGCCTCCTCTCTTTGCAGTGTGTGCCAGAATTGCTAAATCCTGTAAATATTGACCATAAGAATGTGTGAGACTGCAAAGCTAAACAGAATGAGTAGTGAAGTTGAAAAATATTTTTAACGTATAGAAAGCACAAAGTATCAAGAGCCTACACAGGCCAGCTCTCTAAATACTAGAACAGGTCAATCAACCACATTTCTGAATTATTTCAACAGATAACAGTAAGAAATCCAGTAGGATAACAAAAATAGTATGACAACAATGAGGAAGACCAAAGGCAAGAACGATCAGGATCATGCCTCTTTCTGCCACGGGCAATGAAGAATATCACCATGACAGTCAATGGAAGAAAGAAGCTTTCGAAGTTTAAAAAGATGCCAAGAGAAACACAAAAAAAAACACATGAAACCTCTTAGTACTGCTTCTAATGCATTTCAGATCAGTTCTAATTAGAATCATTCAGTAATAAACAGTAAACAGACATGAGAAAACTGCTACAAATGGTACCAACTGCCTTACAACAATTATTTTATGATCATGCTATCCTACATGCCTCAAAATGTATTAAGTCCATTATAAACAATGCTGAGATGTGCATTAGTCATCAGAACAAGCCAGTCCTGATGCAGACCTACAGTTCTGAGCATGGATTTTAAAGCATATAAAAGCTTCTTTTTTCAGTCTTGTTTTTACAATTTTACACAATTTAGAAGAGGAAACAGCACAGATCACATCATGAAATGGAAGCATGGCAAAAAGTGGGTTATTGAGTTGGAAACTTCTAAGTGGAAAGCAGTTCCTTAAAACACTGACTTCATGCTTTGCTTTTGGTGAAAGAGAAATACTAGTTGTGGTCCAAGCCGAAGGCACAGCCTAATCCAACACCTGTCTACATTGTTCACAGTCTGTGCTCCTGGAAAGAAGCTGTGAATAATAAACCAAAGTCACATGGTTTTATTTGTTATAAAACCGAGAACCATGAATTAGATGTAATTACCTAACAAGAATGGCATCTTACAGCACAGATTAGACCATATCTCCACTTGGTGTAACTTACTGTAATGTAGGACACCGCGATTCAAAGATTAGAAGGATCTACTGAGATATTAACTAAGTCCTTCAGAGTCGGTATGCAGAGAACAGCTTCCTTAGCTAACAGGATAACTATCACCAAAACAACCTAAAGCTATCAGGTAGCTGATTTTACCTGTAAACCCAGGTTTGCAAGCACAGTTGTAGCGATTAATGCCATCAATGCAGTCCCCGTGAACACATGGGTTACTTGCACAGTCATCAAAGTTATTCTCACAGTTCACTCCTGGAAAAAAGATAAATTACAGGAATAAGGAGATCAAATCTTAGCAAGATGAACAGCAAAATTAAGAACCCTACCTGCTATGAAGTGACACAGGCAACTTTAAACAAAATAGTAAGACATTTAGAACAACATACCTTTTTTTTTTTTCCAGCAGATGTATCTGATTGAATTTTGGGGTGTAAAGAGCAGGTAAGCTCTTCCAAGACTATTTGCAGTACATGCGAGAGCTAGTCAATTCACACAGACACAGGAAAATGCAGCAACCAAAATTAACGTGAAGGTGAGAGTTGCTTTAGGCTCTTTACAATAAACTTATTCTGCATACAAATATAGCACACACCAGAGGAGATGTAAGAAATAATTAAATCTTGAATCCCGTTACAATCCAATCCTTCTGCTTGTTCCTTATGTACCTGAAGTGCCCAGCAAACAGTTGCATTGGTAGCCATTCACCAAGTCAATGCAGCGCCCTTGATGGAGGCAAGGATTGCTGTGGCATTCGTTGATCTGCTCACTGCAGATGGCACCCATGTAGCCAGGACTGCATATACATGTGTATGAATCGATTCCATCTTGACATTCACCATGGTGGCAAGGATCAGGATCACAGTTGTTGATGTTCTCTTCGCACAAAACACCAGTAAAACCTAAGGAAAAATGGCCAATGACAGTAATTAACTGGTACAACATCCTGCTGCAGTGGATATAATGCAAACATGGGAAGTATCATACTACAAACATTAGCAAATGGGTGGACAGAACACCAAGGGTAACTGGGCACCTCAACTGCTGGCCATTTTCCAGCCTCGAAAAACAACTGACTTTTCCACTGCTCACAGAACAACACCTCGCAAGGAGAATCCTGGCATCAGAAGCGTTACCTTCATTATATTCAGAATAGTAGCAGTGAGAGGAAAAACATACACCTCCACAAAATATTTAATTGCATCAATATAAACTACCTGAAGGGTCTCTCCTGTCATTATTTCCTCTACACAACACCGGAAATTTGACTTTCTCAGTACATGAAATTACTGCAAAGATGCTGCAGAAACCTTCCCAAGGGAATTCTCTTGGCTCATGCCACAGTTTCTGCAGCTCTGCTTATTGAAAAGTCTCTTGTTCCTCTCATTGGGAAACTTTTCAATAACTCCAATCAAACACCAACTGCAAATTCATGAAAGACTGCATGCAATCTCCTCTTCAGTTAGGAGCAATGAAACAAGCATTAGTTTAGCCTGTTTCATTCTGCTTCAGCTGGGAAACATCCTGAGCAAGAGCAGACAGAATTTGTTCACGAGAAGGGCTAAAAAAAAATAAAATAAAAAAATCAGGAAGATAAGAACAGCAAACAACTCCCTCAAGAGCCCTGTTTCCCATGATGGAACAGGGCTATATGAAACAAGGACAATTTAAAATAAATGGATTTCACAGATGATGTTTTGAAGCCACAGCTCACACTGCCTTCCAGCAGGTGGAGATAAGGAAGGCGGAACTTCAAATTTCAGACATTAACTGAAGACTGATACAAACCAAGCTGCAGGGAATTTCAACAGCTGAAGAGTGATTCTCACCTGAGCATAACAAGTGGATAACAGGCTCCCCATTTTTCATACAGGTTTGTGGCTAGTTCTCTGGTCAAACATACCAGGTGACGGCTAACATTTCCAAGTTCTGCGAACGTATGCATGGATGAATGGGTGTGGAAGTAGGTGGGGAGAGGGAAGGGAAGCTAGTTAGAGAGATGGATATAAAAAGATGTTAGGGAAGGAAGAAAACCAAACCGATAAGAGAACGAACAGTGGCAAAAAAAAAAAAACCAATAGGGGTCAGAGGGAAGGAATAGGAGAGACCTAAGACAACTCAAGAAAAAGAAAAGCCATGATCTACCACTGGGAAGGAGAAGTGGAATAATGCCAGAAGGGAAAGAAAAGACAAAAAGCAAGCAGTAAATAGAGCTATCTGTACAGCATTTGGCCAAACATTTTGCAGTTTTCAATCAGTTCTGCAGCTGGCGAATACCATTCAGGGAACATATATCACTCATATTATGAGATTAATAAAGCAAGAACACATTCAAACATGATTTTCCAGTAACTGACCTGCCCCAATGGCGAATTTCATATTTCAGTCTTAGAAAGCTGTCAATATTAAATTTTATATTTAGCATACATTTGTTTAAAAATAGAAAAAAAAAAAGATAACCTTCCTCCTACTGTAGCTCAGCTGAACTACTTTAAGACCACGCATATTTCTCAATCTTTTAACTGAAAAACATACCTTAATGATGTACAACTTCCTCTCCCTCTTTGTAGACAGAGTTAGATTAGGAAAAAAAAAAAAAAACAACAAAAAATCTGAACACAGACTGTAACTCCTCAGAGAGGACAGAAAATAGCCCCAGTACAGAGCCCTTCTTCCATTTTCAGTCAAAGCACCAACCAATTTACTAAGAGCTGCTGCTTAAGTCACATATCCATCTGGTTGCTTCCAGGCTGTTCCTTGAAAATACTCCATAAACCACGTGCCATCACAGTAGTAGCAGCCTTCCTTTCTCATCTAGTAAAGAGGATCTCTGCACTGAGATGGTTCCCAGTAGATCAAAGCCCAAATTCAGAGCAAGTCTGGCGAAACACAGCTCTCTACATGATCCCAAACTCTGCAATAAGCTCTGCAATGGATTAATATTTCATCTCTGCACTCTCAGGGAATGAAAGCAACCAGACCCCATGCTAGCTGGAGAAAGACCCTCCAAGGTAGACTCCAAGTTTGGCAAGGACCTGAGCTTTTTCTTCTTCTGTCTACTTACTCTATCACGTGACACATACAAAAAGAAAATTCTGGCAATAACTATTCCTCTCCTGATTAGAACTACTTTACTTCCAACATGTTGTTTCTTCACGGACTTTGGGTAAGGTTGTGTGTGAAAAAAGCAGGGAGGAAGTTCTAGAAGATTTCTAGAAGAAAGATTTCAGCTGTATTCTGTACAGGGCAGAATAAATTACTGACGTCAAATGAATTTGCCTGAACAATTTGATTACTGGAACGATTCAAAATAAGAAAAAATTGCACATAAATCTAACCAAGCTGACAAAACATTTCCAGTACAGAGGCAGTCCAGGAATTTTCAGCTACTTCCATAATGGAAGAGCTAAAGCCAACACATTCCATGCCTGGTCAGTCTGAATCTGCATCATGAACAATTCCACTTAGCGTTAACTGAAAGCAACCAAAAGTTGTTCCCCACTGAGAATTAAGGTGTAACAGCTTTGAACTGCTCACATCCTCAAATTTGACCAAATGTAAAAAACCTACAGATAAAAATACATTAGATCACTCCCAGTGGCTCAAAGACAAGAAAATTGTGTCATTAAACCTGATGCTTCTAAATGTGATCAAGCAGCAAAGGAATTCAGTGCACTAAAAAAAACAGTTCCATCCACAGCTGTCAAAGTTTCTGTATGATGTTCGACAAATCATTTAAATTACATTATTGTAGGCAGCTACTGTGTGACATTTCTTCCAGTGGGCACAATTTTTACAGCACTTCTGCCTTTCAGTTTTGTCATAAAATAGCCCCTTGCAACCGAAATCAAGTAATCAATCAGAAAAGTAGTACTGCTCTGTCCACCTCTTGTTCTTCAACTGTATACTATATAATCCAACTTGTAAGAAAGAGAAGAAAGCCACAGATATAAGGCTTCACACTGGTGTTTTTCTATTCAAGGATTCCATAGTCAACACAGAAGGAGATGTCACCTTATGGGAAACAAGAGTTGGGGCTGAAAGAGGAAAGCCAGAAATCTCAGCAACTTTGAACTCACTGCTGTCACAAGTGAAAGGGTTTCTACACTTAATTCTGTTCTCTGCTGTAAAGAAGTAGATAAAGCTACAAAACAAACAAGAAGTGTTTCAGAGAAAGAAAGAAAACACTGACACTGCTTTGACCACTCCTTTTTGCATCTAGGTTACATGCAATCTTCAGCCCAGAGGCTCTGAACACAAGACTAACCTGTGGCACACTGACACTCGTAGCCATTGGGATGGTCAATGCACTTGGCTCCATTGAGACACGGCGTGCTAGAGCAGTCATCTATATCAATCTGACACACTGCACCACTGAATCCTGAAAGGCAGAACGACAGTGAAAATGCAGAGGCAATTTGAAGCATTTAAAACTAAACAACTGTATTATTAGGAATTATTCAGTAGCAAATCCTTAAAAGCACCCATATGTAAGCTTCAATCTAAACTCAATTGCACCATTAAACATACACACCACGCCCTGGTTTCTTCATTCAACCCACCAATCAAAACAGTTTCTATTCCCCAGGTCAGGGAAGCCTCAGCTTGAAAACAGAGATGGCCAAGTCAAACAGAACTGAAGCAAATGGAGCACAAGCAGTGGCTGCTACCGACCAGCAGCACGCCTGTCTTTAAAACTGAGAGGCCATGAATGAAAACTTTCCAGTAATCAAGACAATTAACTTAAAATTAAACACTAATGCATACCTTATTAGAGCCTGCAGATTGGAATTACTACAGCTGCAGGAAATGTGATATAATACAGTACTGTATCTTTCTACATACTTTTTGAAATAGGTGAACTATCAACAGGTTATGTCACACAACGCAGATTCTTAGGCACTTAAAGGAACAAAAAAAATCAAAACTCTAGGAATGTTTCTTGTAGGAAGGAACCAAAGGAAGAACGGAATATGAGCTAGAACATCATTACTCAATGAGAAGGAAAGCAAAACAGGCTTTTGGTGAGTATCTTCCGATGTCAAAACTTCTTGCGAGCCACCAGGAAGATAAGGGATGTTTACTTTGTAGCTAACGCTGATCCTTCAGCTCAGCATTTGTCTTTCTACTCTAATAAAGTGAAGATCCAATCTGCCTCCTTCCTCACGCAAGCAACATAAGCTATACTGATGGAAACATGGCTTCTACCTAAAAAACTATTAAAAAAGAAGTATGCAGACGCTCTGATTTTATAATGTGTTTAGACTGACTTACCTACCTCTCACTGTGATATTCACAATAATGTAAGCTCTTGCTGCATTCAACTCTTTAAGGTGAGACATCCAACCATTTCTCAACACTCACCAGCTACAGGCACGATCACACAGCCAAACAAAACATGCCCCTACTCCAACTTACCAGTGACTGCAACTAACTCAAACAGATGCTGTACCAAGACTACAGAAACTCCCAAGAAATACTGCCTGCAGCCTTTCACTGGTTATCTAATGAGTTCTTGGTAAGGTGAAGCACGAAAAGCTTCCAGAAATAAGTACTCACCAGGAGGACAGACACAGAGGAACCGGTTTACTTTATCAAGACACTCTCCATTGTTCACACAGGGATTACTTAGACACTCATCAATATCTTCTTCACAGTGAACACCTTTAAAACCTATTAAAAAATAACGTAAGAATTGATTGAAGGCTTTAAAAAGCACCCCCACCAGTGCAACTGCTTCTTTTATTAGTGCTGAAAGCTTAAAGCTAGTTTTTTTGCAGTAAAGTTTGCTGTTTGGACAGAAACCATGAGGGAAGAGGTGTATTTTCTGATATGTTTTCACCAGAGGTGAAAATGAATACTGAGTGTCTGCGACTCCATAATGGGAGAATTCTGTATTGTATTTACAGCCAGTGTTTTCTTTTATTTGGTGAGAAGAGACTATTTTTTATCTCCTTGGTAGGCATCAATTTATTTGAGTATGCACCCACATAAGGTAAAATGTAATGAAACGATCACAGCAAATAGCTAAAAAACCTCAAGTTAAACGAATGACAGAATAAAAGAAAAATGCTAAGAGGGGTAAAATAACTGGGACTAGAATTCCTCCTTTCACAACAGATTTGATATGAATAAAAATTTATTCTGGTTTTCATGGTATTAAATGATCACCTGCAGGGGTCACAATTTTTTCGTTCTACTTTACACAAATGCTCAACTGGCAACATGCACACTTTATTACCACTTCCTTTCAGAAAGCAAAATAGCAGACTACATAGGTCACTGGTATGCTGGATGTGTTAATTTTGGACAAGCACAATCTCAACTGACTAACTTTTTTAGCATATTTTTTCAGGTCAAAGGAAGCCTGCATTAAGTGGGGGTATTTTAAGAAGGAAAATACAAAAAACAACAATTTTATCCAGAAACATCATATACATGTCTCAAAATACAAAGACTCTTAAAGTTTGCACCTCCTTTGCTTCCACAAATATAAGTTCCTGCACACGCATTTTACTGAGTATAGAAACATATACATTCACACACTCTAGGCTGGTGGACTACCTTTCCTCACGGATGTAGAGATTGGTTTCTCTCTCAGTCCTCTAATTGTTTTCTCCCTCCCCACACAAATGCCAAGTCCGCCTGGCTGGAGCCACCACAGAAAGCACTCTCAGTGTTTCATTTAGCCTCACCCCATTGCAATTTTGTGTTCCACCTCAGCGGAGTTGGCAATCTTCCCTGTGCTCCTCCTGATTTTCTTCCACATTTCTGGAAGCCCCTTCCCAGTCAGAAGCTCCCCTCACCTGGCATACAGAGGCACGTGAATCCTCCAATTTTATCCAGACAAGTGGCATCGTTTTGGCATGGATTAGAATGGCACTCGTTGATGTCCATTTCACAGCGAGGTCCTGTGTATCCCTTCAAACACTCACAGTGAAAAGAGCCTTCTGTGTTCACACATTTCCCAGCATGTTCACACGGATTGCTGTTTGCTGCAAGAAAGATAAGCGCGTGTGGCAAAACCTTTCCTCTGACCAGAAAAGCCACAGAATCCTTTATTAGTCATGGTCTTTTTCACTGGTCATTCCTTCCTGACAAGTAATACAGGGGAAAGGACTGTTCACCCCTTTCAGGAAAGGCTAGTGTGACCGAAGAGAACATGTAGCAGTTAATTGCCTGTCAGAGGCAAAAAGAAAGGTTACCATTATTACCACAGGTCCTTATTAATAATAACAGTTGTTAAAAATAGAGTATTGGGTGGCAAGGATTAGAGAACTAGTGATGCTTTGAAGGCCTTCTCTCTAGACCATCTTTTTGATTTACCTCTTTCCTGAGGCTGTCAATGTGTCACCAGAGCCACAAAAGCAAATTTGCCCCTCATATGTCTTCAGAAAGGAACAGCCCTTTTTTACAAGGCAGACTGAGGAATAAAATTCAAAAGAAGCGCTTCTTTCCAATACTTTCATACTGGTTAGGCATTCCCCTCTTGCAGCACGCTCCAGTAGCATAAGTTAGCACACACAAAACTGTCAGCAAGTTTGTGAAAGTCCAGCTAATCCTCAAAACACAACAGGGTGATATAAGAGAACTACAGCTTTAAAAGCCCATGCAATCACTAGTCTCAGAAGGCACTCAGGAGTTCCGTTCATATTCTGGCTGCCAAAGCCTTTATTTATTTCTGCCACAGGGGAATCTGCAATAGCCCCCCCTGGGAACTGAGGTACTTCTGTTGCACCCTGCAGGTCACTGCCAGCTTAACTACTGTCCCTGGGCGTGCTCCTCACACAGAGCTATAACTGCTGCACAATGAAAAATGGTTAAGTCCATCACCTCACTGTCTTCCATATTCCAGAGGCTAAGAGGTTCAAGCATGGACAGCTACCCCAACTCAGCACATGGCCATGAGTCTCACACAAGATTTAGAACTCATCTAAAGATGCTGAAACGGAAAGGGGAAAGCAGGAAAAGAGTCTCACTTGCATTGAGAAGCTATGACAAAATGTGTATACTTCTTCCTCTGTTAGTGTATTAAAAAAAGAAACTGACCCCTGGTTATTATACTCACCAACAGAAAACAGAAACTTACCCATTGCACATTCATCCACATCCTCAGTGCAGTCTGCTCCCTTATGGCCTTGAGGACAGGTGCAGATATAGTGTCCATTCACAGGATTGGTATCACACAGAGCTCCCTTTTGGCATGGATTGCTAACACATGCGTCATCCAAGTGGCACAGAAGACCTAGAGAAGCATACAAGCATTCATTCAAAAAAAAAAAGTGAGATACAGCAGCCAGACCATATGTTACACAATCAGATTACCCATCTTGGTATTTCAAACAGAGACTCTCGCATCCAGAACCTTACAGGCCTCAACCCAGGCTTCAACTACCAGAGTTTTCACTACGTACTTATGGAACATCATATTTAAATACAGACTCTGTGACTTCAGAGGTCTCTTCAGCCTCCTGGAGTGCTGCAGTTGCTTACTACTACTGAAGTCACCTCCTGGGAGCAGTTAACTAGCTCTTCTCTCTTAACAAGCATGATGATTATTCTGGGAGCTGAAAACATTTCCTTGCAATATAAACTGTAAAACTCTTTCAGCTTATACAAATAGTTCTTCGTTCCTAGCTGCAGAGATTTAAGAAGTCTTTGCTTGTGGACAGTACATACTTCCTTTTGTCTTTTGATCGTAAAACACATAAAAATAAATACACCATTTTAAGTACATGCATAAACTTCAGAGTTATGAAGTATTTTTCCTTTAGTGCAAGAGCTACAAAGGTTTCCCATCCTTACCTGCCTTTCCTTCTGGACAAATGCAAGAAAACGAAGCCACTCGATCGATGCAAGTGGATCCATTAGCACAGGAGGCCGTAAAGCAGTCATCAATGTTCTTACTGCAGTCATCCCCACTCCAGCCATTCACACAGACACAGGCATAGCCTCCATTGTGGTTGGTGCAGGTACCTCCGTTCTGACAAGCGTTTGGCTGCAGCTGACATTCGTCAACATCTTCAGTGCAAAACTGGCCTGATGCACAGAGAGGAACAGGTTTTATAAAAGTTCATGCTGTGATATGAGAAGATTCCAGAACAGACAACACAACTAAGAAAAACACTTCAAATTGACTGTCACTTCTTATTTTGGGGAAATACAGAAAGACACAAGCCTGAGAACTTCCAAGGGTGCTGCTGTCAAATTACACAAGTCAACTGACATCCCTACACGGCCCCAAAGAGGGAGTGAACTGCAAATTAGCTGGAAAGGTTACAGGAAGAGAGCCAGAAGACAGCCTGCAGAATATATAGATACATCTGAGAAGATTTGAGAATGCAGCAGCCAGAGGGACTAAGGAGAAGAGAGCCTCACAATGAAGGAAACATCTAGGCCAGCAGCAAAACAACTGTCAGTAGAACTCACTTTTCCTACTTAATTATGCCATGAATACTACTCGATAAGGAAGAATCTTTGAGATTCCTCTACCTGAAATATTCGTTTCCTTCTCCCCAGTTTCCACACACAACCTATTTATTTATTTATTTAAAGCCAATCCCAAAAAACCCAACCACATTTGTGATAAAATAACTACTCTCTAACAACATGGAAGATCTATTGGAGGCAAGAGAAGAAACACACTGCATCAGGGAGCCATAAAGAGAAGAGCCACCAAGTGCAACCTACTGAGATCACCTTCACCAGGCATATTTCATAGTCACAGCTCCAGGAATCTCTACAGTTTGTGCTTCCAAAAGTACTGATTCATCCACAACCACTTTGATCCATCACTAAGATCTGGAAACTATCACTTACATCAATATTTTGTTTAAATACCTACTTATTTCACAGTTTACCACTAGTCTGATGTTTTATTTTGTTTTTTTTTTTATTTATTCTTATTTTGAGTTTCTTCAGTGGCTAAAAACTAATGGCTACATACCAGTTGGTTTCTTCCCAGGCTGCTATATGGCAGCACACGTGCAACCACATCATACTGCTCACAGTCCACAAACTTCTTTGCAATAAACTATTTCTAACCTTTCTGTTACATTAAGAATTCTGAAACTGGAAGCTTTTTTTTTTTTTTTTTTAAATACTTCAGTATTTTTTCAAGGTTCTTCGTAGAAAGCTGGCATCACATAACACCAAAAGACCTCCCCTTTATCACATGATGAGATTAGATTAATTTGATTTAAGGCTTTTCTTTTTTTCCCCTCCAGCTGACCCCACTTCCCTCGCTAGCTTCCAGTAGCTTTCCATTAGCTGGGCCAAGACTGGTTTAAGTAACTGCGCTGCTATTACCAAGACCCTCCCCTTCTTCATTTCCAGCTATTTTATCAGGTGCACAGTTATATTTGTCTGGAATTCCCCTCTTATTCCAAGAATAAGAAACATAAGAACTGGCCCCACATCCTTGCTGCCAATTCTCCTAGGCTTCAGTTTATTCAGGATTGCCAATTTAAAAGGCATATTGGATGCTTCTCAATTGTCACTGCATTTAATAATGGCCTACAAATTTCGATGCAAGCGTGTGCAGATTTTCCTCCAATTCACAGAATGAAAACATTTGGTGTTTCTCAACGTACATCTTAGCCATCTCCATTTGTGATATTCAAACCACGATTCCCCTTCTTTTCAAAGTACTTAAATAAATCTCAGCCTTCAGCCCTGTGAGCCCTGGCCTTTTTCCCTTTGTGGCAAAAGAACAAAATGAAAAGTAGAAGCAAGAAAGGAGTTGCACAACTGACTGTTCTGTGCGAGTGCTCCTCCCTACAGCAGGAAGACCTCAAACCCAGGATTTTATCATTTGAAGAAACAAGATAACATTTCAGTAGCAGTACTAACAACAATAGAGCTTTCAGAATTAAAACTCATTTCCTGGATAACTTCATAGAACAGTTGGGGAGGAAACCTAACACTTACATTGCTACCTACACAGCAGCTCTCTGCATTATACAAACCAAAACCACGCATTTGTCATAGTAGAAGTCGCCTGTTCATTAGCTTATCAGCAACCAAACTGGAAAGAATTGGTTATCTCAGACTGGTTCCTAGCAGTCATGTGTATCTTGCATCATCAACACAACTGACTTCCTTTAAAAAAAATAATCAAGACGTCTTTTATAATAAGCAAATAACATTTTCCTTCTCTTGGAGGAGGCCCAACAAAGATCAAAGAATGCATGCTCTCATCTGCAGAACTGTTTTGCAGAAACATTCTTGCAGCACCTACATCCTCCTTTTGGCTGCAGCCAATTTAAACTTGGTGTCACTGAGGCGTGAACCATTTTCAGCTCTGATGTTGCCACACAGAAGTTCTATGCCTTTCTCAAATCATTTGTCCTGTGATGCACTGAACAGCACTCTTGAAATACAGTTTTCAGATTTGGGTTTTTTTTGCCAGTGGTATGTGGTTTGTTTTGTTCTTTTAAAGCAAGTTTGGTGAAGATTACCCCCTCAAACTGTCTGGATTTGCTATTGCCTTCCCATTTGAAATGTCACAAGTGTTAACAATCCTTTGGTTTTTTTTCCTAGCACTCGCAATCCATTTCTATAAAGGACAGTACCAAGTGACATCACCGCTGTGCTTGAAGAACTCTAGGCTACTCTAGTTTTCACCATCCTAAACTGAAATAAATTTTATAAGGAGTAACAACGCCTCCACAAAAGAGGAAAAATGCAGAGTTTAAAGTTCCTTGAGCGATTCAACTGTGTTTCAAGAATGTAATGTGTTTGAGCTCCTTATATTTGACCTTCATTCAGCTTCCCAAAGGTATCATGCTCCTTTTGCAGCTCCTAGATCACAATCACATTAGTGTTTAATTATGAATACGAATGACACACAGCCTCATCTTTCCGCAGTTTGTTTTAAAAACAAAGGAGATTAAACTCAGAGTATAAGAGAGGCGTAAATGAGCAAGTAACTATTGCATTGTACTGTTGGCTATTTTAATGAAAAAGGCTTGTTCTCTATTGAAGCTGTAATTGAAAGCCAGATTTAAATAGGATCTGGGCAAAAATATACCAACCCAAAGGAGCACAAGGCAAGCAGAACCTATCAACCTAATGACATTCATTAGCACCCACAGTCTCATCACCTTCAGGCAAAACAATAACAGGCTTCAGAAGATTCTGGAACTATTTTTTAAATCATTACAAACACGAGACCAAAATCCAAGGCTACTGAGTTGGTGAGAATACAAAGCAACTGCAAGCTCACTGAAAATGCTTGAGATCTTATTGCTGATTTGTGAGCTGAGGGGCCTCGAGATGCATTACACAGCACAAAGTCTTCAAAAGAGAAATGAAACACGTATTTACAAGAAACCCACTGACTGCTTATCTGTGCTCTTTAATCCTTAAGTGTTAACAACACAAGATTAATGGTCAATATTGGTAATTCTTCAAGACAGTTTCCTCTTTCAGAAACTTGCACACATCTATAACTGGCTTCCAAAAAAGCCCTCCCGCAAAGCAGCAACACCATCCTCAGAGAGACCAAACCATGGCCACACCACTCAACATCCTGAAAGGGCTGGTGTGTGCTCTCAAAATGGCCTCAACTCCTTATGCAAACGCCACCAAGAGATGAGCACCTTGGGCATCTGCTGCAAACAAAAGATCTGATGATTCTGCTTTTTTGCAGCCCAGATTTCCATGCAGTGTCTGTCTTGTGAGTTTCTTGAATGGCTTTTTTTACAGTGAGCATATGACACAAACAAGGACTTCATTCCAAATTTCTCAGTGAATAACCTTCACAAGATTTCTCTCTGACACTGGTAGATTTAAATTAAGTGAGGCAGAACTTCCCTTAAATTTTACTTGAGGGATGCAGCTTGACTTAACTGTAATGGAACTAAGCCTATTTACTTGTAGCAGCGTACTTGGTAACCTTTTCTGCTTTCTGCTTACTAAGAAGAATCGAGTCTTTCATTCATAAACTGAAATTCAACTTCCAAGTGCAAACTTCTATTCGGTTTAGCCAGAAATTTCAACAGTTATTTCTCTACTTGTGCTTTTGCTGCTTTTACTTACATTTCTAAAAGAAACACTGCAAAAGCAGCGTGAGCTAGGGAAGATGTGAGCTTAAATAATGCTTCCAGCTCAGATACACAAATCGTACATTTTTACAGGCATGTAAAAACACACATAAAACACAACAAGAAAGGAAGAACAGATTATCCAAGAAACTAATAAAAGCCTAACCTGACCTTGATATTTGCAGAGCCTGGGAAATCAGCAAAATGCCGACTCAGGTTTTGAGTGACCTTGTACAAAGTAAACAGCAAGTCCACACTGTATTTCTAAATTGAAAACTAGAAGTAGAAAAAGGGAACAGCCTTCAATTCTTATGGCTTTTCACCTACTATGAAACTAAGTTACTTCCTGTACGTTTCCCTTCAGAAAAGCCCTAAGGAATACAGCAGATGAGGCACGTGGGCTGCTCTCATTGACAGACCCCTGGGCTCAGGAGATTCTCCTTCAGCAGACATAGGATGCAGTGGCCTGAGGCCCAGCACGTAGCTGTGCCAGTCTGCACCAATGAGAAATAGCCTCCTGCTTAAGCTCTTTTTAATACAAAGAAAGCAAAGCTTACAAAGGTAAGGCAGCACGTTAAATGGGTGCAATCCTACACAAGGACTGGAGCATTAGCTTCGGACAAATAAGAAACCTAAATGGTCGCCCTGGGAAGCAGCAACAGATGAATCCAAAAGCTGATGCTGCTGAGCCATACACTCTGCATAAAATTCAATTTGAAGACAGGAAACCAGACTGATCCTACAGCTGAATGCAGGCAGGACCTTCTGTCAGTTCAACCAGAGGTCTTCATTTTTGGCAGAGCATATTTTCCATAAAGGAGAAAGTTTTCTTGGCCTCTTAACAGCTCTCCAGCAGTGAAGATTGCTGATGCACAGCTGTAGTATAAGAGCCAAAGCCTCCTGAGAGGAGATCTCACATGCAATTTACGCACTAAAAACGTTCAGTAGGACAAAGGACACAAACACATAACAGTGCCTTGAAAACTGAGCTGGGAGTAGTTCACTGCATCCATGTCTCATAAAATAACAACCACCTCAGCCCTGGACTCAGACTGAATGGAAATCAGAATATCTTAAAAGTTTAGTGATGCTGGAAGGGAAAGATAGTTCAAGTTTGCATGAGACCCACTGTAGAGGAAGGAGCCTGAGGATTCAAGACAGTTGCACTGACAGCATCCCTTCAGCTTGTCACTGCCCTCTAACTAGCACATCCATACACTAAGGTCTTACCAGCACTCTTGGAAGGGCTATCTAGGAAAACAGTGGATTTTAATTCACAATGTATTGCAAAGATTATTGTACAGTCTTTGAACGCTATCAGTGTGGCTGAAGAAAGCACGTCTCATTCGAACTGTTTACATTTCTTTCCTCTTTCAGAGGACAACTAAGTCACAAGGTGAACTGCATCTCAGCGAGGCTTAAGAACTGGCAAAGACATAAGAAATGACGTTTGTGTAAATGGCAAATTCTAATTACAACAGAAGGTTAAACAGTGCAATACTTCGTGGGACCATAACGTTACTTCCCATCTGCAACCACCCATGCGCTCGTTCAGGATGCCAGCTGGCAGAGCACATCTGTCTGGGGAAAGACACTTCCCTGTCCAGTCTTCTCTTTCAAGGCAAGGAAAACGCCACCCACGTTGCCTGAGTAACCCAAAGCACATTGCTCTGTCAGGTCAAAACACTGGTTTCCTCAAGTCGCTGTGCAAGACTCCTCAGTAAAGGAAAACATGTAGGAAAAATGGCCTCTGGAACCACTGAGTCTTTTAGATAAATGGCATTTGTGACAAAATGTTTTAGCTTCCATGGTTCTGATTTGTGTACTTGGAAAAACATTCAGTTTATCTTTAACCCACAGGAGTATTTATACTCCTAGAGAAAACTAATTTATAATTAATGAACACATACAGACACTGGAACATTTAATTAAAGGCCTGGAAGATGAAGAGTAGGCAGCAGTATCTTCAACAAATGAATATTTATATTGTCCAAGAGGAAGCCGAGGAACTTCAGACAGACTCATCCAAGTGAGGTTGCTGGGCAGAGAAACAGCAGAGACGGTTTGCTGCAATAAATGCTAAGTACAATACAGAAGGAAACAGACTTCTCATGGAAGGGTTGTGCTAGACACTCCTTGAGGAAAGACTTCAGCTTCCCTGGAAGAGTTCAGTGGGGACTTCAACACAGCTCACAGGTCTCATAAACAAAATAAACATCACTGATGAGACATCTGACTACAGGGAAGAACAACTAATGCAAACAGTTGGGTAATAGCAGTGCCATCACTTCGGTTTAGAGCACACTATGCAGCACTGAAGCCACCACCTCTTAATAAAGAGACTGAAACTGGGGTAGAGATCAGAGTCTGATGAACTGATTGAAGAGAAGAATTTCATAAGACACTTACTAAGCAAATATTATTCAGAAAGCGAGGAAGATTATGATAAAAGTACAACAGAATGATTATTGCAAGGAAGATACATAAGTGAGCAAATATTTTCTTTGTGTGTTTTGCCACCTGTTGTAATTTGCTGACACAAGGTATCATTAAAGCAAAGAACTTCAAACTTCTCTAGAAGAGGCAGTATCTTCGTACAGATCAGTGCTCAGAGCAATGAATGGGTAACGCTCACAGAAAAGACTCTCACATGCATGATGTTCTGATCACAACCAAAGTCCAGATCCTCTGGTTACTGAGACCTTCGCAGTAACTCCCTGTGGAGAATCCAATGAATATAATTGCCACTCAGCTGCAAGGATGGCTGACACACAGGAGTTCAATGGATTGTGTGTTTCCATCTGCAAAAAGTCATCTCCTTACTTGCACATGTCTATTAAAGGTCTGCAGTGCTTAAGTGCTGAGATAGTTCTGCCTGGATAAAGAGCTGGAGCCAAATACTTTTTCCCTTTTAGAAGACTTCAGAATGGAGAGGCATCACAGATGGGAAAAAAAGTGCTCTGTGCTGAGCATATTACAGCACCTTAATTCCCTTTGAAACACACAGCTACAGAGCAGCAAAGCAGTAACAAGCATTCTCAAGCTTCAGATGACGTTTTCTTTTTGTGTTTGTTTTTTAATTTGTTTGTTCCATTTGTGGGTTTTGTTTTTGGCTTTTGGGGTTTTTTTTAAATAGATCTATTTCACCTTGAGCAAAGTCAAAGGCTGTCCCGGATACCAAATACTTTAAGCAGTTAATACAGAACTTGAACAAGTGAAAATGAATCTCTGCAACTGTAGTGAGCAAAAATCTGTGTTTATTTTAGGCTAATACAATGGGAACAACAGTTTAATTTCATAACTGCACTCAGAGGCATGCAGCAGAACTAATGGGCTTTTATGGGGGATTTTACAGCCTCCAAATACAAAACTCTGGGCTTTAAGAGACATACACACACCCTTATCCACCAAGCACTGCCCTAAATTGCTCCACAGACTACAGGGTGGGGAAGTCCTTTCTGACAGTGCTATTCAGAGCTAGCGTTACAAATGAATAGAACAATAGCCAAGAAAAATCACTAGCGCACTGATGATGGATTGGTTTAATATGGCAGTGGCTGGTGAAATGACTGGGCACAGCAGTAGGATAAAAAAAATCAAAATGCAATAGATATCACTGTGCTGCTCTCCATTCTGCTCTTCTCTTAAGCTGCTCTGGAAAAGCCAGTAAGCCAGGGAAATCCCTACCACAGAGAAATTTCTGCAAGGCAAAATGTAACAGCTGGAGCTATACTGACAATAAAAGCTTCCTATTCTTAAACTATCTCAGCAACACATCTCTATTAATTAGCCAAAGATAAATCACATCTTCCAAGTACGATGGAAAGGGCAGAAACTGCCAGAAACAAGGCAGCTGCGAGCAGCACAAGTGTGAGCTATCAGCCTGTTCTCAGGCACACATCCACCCGCTGGACCACGGTGGTCTATTTGTTTCAGAGCCAAACAGATATAAGATGGACTGAAAGCTCAGTACAACTCCACAAGAGACTATTTGGCACGTATGACTGCAAAGAGCATTTCCCAGCTTGGAAAGTCACCAAAGGCACAATGGAAGAGGCAGTAGCATGGTTTAAATTGGATGCTGTCATTCTGTCATTGGATCAATTCAGCCGTTAACACCTGAAGTGTTTTATTGCTGCTACCTCCCCATCAAGGCCTGCTGTGGAGAAACAGAAAACAGCAGGTAGCAAGCTGGAGGTTATGTAGGTGTTCCAGAATTCATACTGAGTGGAGTACCAGCGCTGTAATTTGTAAGCCCTGCAACATCAATCTGCTGCACACAACGCTGGAATAAGGCACCACAAGAACAATAACCAGCATCCTATCTGATGCTTCCAATCATTTGCGCTCCCAAACTTGGAGCTGCCAGCTCTGGAGCTGGCCACAGGCTCCCTTCTCCCTTTGTATTTGCCAATTCAAACATGAAGGGAAGAAAAAGAATCATAATCCCTCTTGGCCTCTCTCAGAGAGCTGCCTCTTGGAGATCCTACTACAGTGACAGCAAATCACCAGCCAACTTTGGCATAGACAGTTCTCAGTAAGTACCCAAAGAGCTGCGGTGCTTTATAATACAAGTTTGGAGAGGCACCAGAAAGTCTGCCATCACTGCACAAAGGGAAAGTGATGTGCATGCTGCAAGTCTGCCCATCAGCCAGAACCAGAGCAGGGAACAACCCTGGGAGCATTCCCCAGCAGGTAAGAATCAATCAGTGCTTTCCAGAAAGTAGCAGCATTGCACGTTCTGTCATTTAGGAGGCTGCTGCGTTCAAGATTTATGATCCACATAATAGAGTATCAGAGTTGGGTCCACATGTTTTCAAGCCTCTACATACTCTAGCAAGCCAGTATTTCGGTTTTATTTTTTCACACTAAGCATGGCTTGTTACCATGCATATCCTAATACAGAAGCTGGGGAAAGCGGTGCTCAACAAAGTCTTAAAAAGAAAATACCAGAGCATACAATCTTACCTAAAAATGTTAAACATTAGCTTTTTGATGTTTATCCTTCCTTCTTAGCAAAGAAAAGTCACGCCTGCCCTGAGTTTAAGGCTGGCATTTTCAAAGAAAACCAAGGTAGAGAGCAAATATTACTCTAATTAAATAGGACCCGAATCCTTAACTCCTCCCCTTTGAAAATTCCTGCCTAAAGCCCTGCAGAAAAAGTAACCCTTGTGCTAGCGTTTAAGAGCATATGACCAAGCTAACAGCTATTTTAATTAAAAAGCACTGCTCCGGCTGCCTGAAGAGGTTTTCTGCTCAAGACAAACATTTGCTTCTTAAGCCAGCTTCCAAAGCGGGCGTTAT